>VUQS01041632.1:0-25065 GCA_015108495.1 Heterochromis multidens | reverse complement strand
AAAGATTTTTTTTAAATAAAAAAAAAAAAAAAAAAAAAAAAAAAGGGGAACAAAAAGCGCAGTAAATAACAAATATCTGTAACTAACAGGATTACTTACTGTAACTATTAGTTTGAGTGTTTTGTGGTTTGGGCATACAGCCTGTAGAACTGACTACAGACACGGTGACCCCGTGCCCTGAGTGAAGCCGAGCAATGAATAAATTTCCTGTCTGGCAAAAAATATAATTAAGTAATACAAAATGCGTCAATCTGTGTTTTTTAAAGGATGATTTTGGTTTAAGATCATCTAGATTTTTTTTGTATTATTATTATTAATGATATGCGTCACCTTGGCTTATTGGGCCTACTGTAGGATCCGTTCTGCACTGTAAGAGGCCACTTTTTTCATACACAAAGCCTCCATTCATTTCACTTAGCTTTGTCTCTCGGTGACACATGACCCGATCTGACCATCCTGTAAATTGACTCTTGCCTGGTTTTTAGCTCTTTAGCGGTCATTTTATGTTGAACTGAAGCTACATACAGAGTCATATCCAAATAGGAAACTGAAGTGAGGCACACAGTTCTAGAAATGTATTTAAAATAAAAAAATAAAAAAACTCCACAATTAGGAAAGCGTATTGTAAGCCGTCTTAAACTAACAGTAATCACTACCAAGCATATTTTCAAACTTGTAACGTCAGATACGATTAGATTCTTCCATATTTGCGGCTTCTTTAGCAGCTGAGGCGACATCTGACGGGATTGTCCCTGTGACTGCTATCTACTCATTGTCAAAAACCCCTACCCTCAGGTCGTTTTCGACAAACCTTCACAAAGCACCAGCCCACGGATCAGTGTGCACTGTCACGTTCCGCATACGTCCACAAGATGTCGCCACCAGCAGGACCTTAAAGGGGTGCTAACCTACTTTTACATGAAGACCCCGCAGGTTAAAGATTCAGAAAACCTCTTCAGTGGATTAATCTTTGATGACAGCTCAGTGACGCAATCCACTTTGTACTCAGCTATAAAATTAGAGGCAGTTGAGGAACAGGCTGCTCATGCACTTGGTTTCTTCTTCAGAAGAAGCAGAAGGAATCTGCAGCAGGCTTTACTTTGGCTTCCAGATGTGGCGAGACCGTGCGGTGCATCATCCCGCCACTAGATAAAGCTCAAGTTCAGAAACAATGCATTTTTCTCTTCCTTTGTCTGTTCTTTCTGTTTATAGTTGACCTGCCTCTAAAATTATTTCATGATAGAGATTAATCTCCTCTTAACGCAGTCAGGGATTTGAAATAAGACTTCTTTTTTTTTTCCCTCCCAGGAACTATAACTGGCATATTAACAATTTTATAGCACAGCAAACAACATTTTTTATGCAGTTTGCTTTGAATTAAACTACAGGCTTTAAGATGTAAAAGACAACTTAAGTACTCCAGTAAAAGTTAAATAATACACCCCGAACACTCTCCAGGAGTGAATGAATTATGGTGCAGAAAAGCGCACCGATGTTAACAGATGGCTGAGGGCCTTCAAACCGATTGTCTCTTTACAGAGTAAAGACAAATAGCTGCAGAGGCTGGCAGTTCCCAACAACTGGACCAGTCCTAATTAGAGCCTGACAAAGAGAGGGAAAGTGTGTTAAGTGCTGTGCCTGTGTGTCTGGGGGAGAGAGAGAGAGAGAGAGAGAGAGAGAGAGAGAGAAAGCATACAAGCGAAACTCCTCTACCCCCCCCAGAAGCTCAGTTAGGGTGCAGCAGAAAGTCTGTACTCTGTTTATGCACAGACAAACTCTTCAGCCATGAACTGCCGGCAGCCTCTTTTGGGGGTTTTATCTTTGCGTGGGTGAGATGTTGCCAAATCTGATTATTTTGACGTGTTTTCTGGCTCTTCGCTGTGCAGCTGATTTGTGCAACTGGACTGGAAGGTAAGAACTCTGATTTCAGAAGGGATTTTTAAACGAAGTTTTGAAAATACAGGCTGCACTGATTAGGCAGAGGCTTTGACACTTGTATTATGTAACTTATATTTTTCCTAAACCATTTGCTTTGTAGAACATTTAAAGCCCATTAAGATTAACACAACAGACTTGATGGATTAAAAAGCATTAATGAATAATTAACATTTAAAACTGCGTATCTGATGGTTGGCATTTATGAACAGATTTTTTTAAATGGAGAAGGGATAAGTAAACAAGTTAGAATTTGGTCTATTAGAGTTTAATTGATCAAGGAATATTGTTAAGTAACTTACTAAGAATTGATTAAAACATTTAGTTTATATTAGTAGCGACGGGCCCCGCGACAGACTGGCGACCTGTCCAGGGTGTACCCTGCCTCTCGCCCTGTGGCAGCTGGGATAGGCTCCAGCCCCCCCGCGACCCTGAATTGGATAAGCGGAAGAGAATGGATGGATGGATGGATGGAACTTACTAAGAATTGATTAAAACATTTAGTTTATATTAGTAGCGACGGGCCCCGCGACAGACTGGCGACCTGTCCATGGTGTACCCTGCCTCTCGCCCTATGGTAGCTGGGATAGGCTCTAGCCCCCCGCAAACCTTAATTGGATAAGCGGCAGAGAATGGATGGATGGATGGATGGATGGATAGTAGCGACAGTATCCGTGTAATACGAGGCAGTGTTTGAATTTTCGAAACCACTGTAAACCATCCGTCGATATTTCCCTCCGAATCCAGCGGTTTTGCAGCTGGCATGGATTCCAGGATTGTACTCCAGGTGCGGCTACGCTGTACAAAGGGCTCGGTGAGGTGGATCTACCCGGGTCAGGCTCTCAGGGTGGTCCTCGAGCCCAATCTGTCGTCCGCCCGGCACACCACCATCTGCATCAAACCATCTCCCACCTTCAGTGGAGCCAGCGTGTTCATTGAGCGTGCCGGGCAGCTGGAGCTGCTGGTGACGGACAGCGGGCGGCCGGAGTATCAGGTGTTCTGCTTCCGCGCAGACGGACCTCACAAGCCCGTAATCTACCTCCAGGCCAGCCCTCAGAGCGATGGACCCTGGAGCAGACGCACGGTGGGCTTCAAATACGAGCTGCTGGGCAACAGGAGTGCTGCTGCGCCAAACCTCGGCCCCAGTGGGCTGGAGAGTGAGTAAACCCCTTTGGTTCGTGGAGATTAAACCTAAATTAACGCTTTGCATTAGATGCGATTCTGGTAAAGAACCCTTTACAAAGGGGTAAGTTATGAATGTATTAATATTTCGTGTTTGCTAAGTAAAGCAAAACCATTTCACTAGGTGTTATAGAAAAAGTCAGTCCCCCAGTATTGATGTATTCACTGGTTCAATGATTCACTGTAAAGTGGTGTAATTACTAATATAAGTATTAGCAATAAATGAATAAATAAATATTTATTTTAACCTTATGCAACAGTAAAGTGTGTTCTAAGAATATAATATTAAAAATATAATATTAAAAAAAAACTAAACCGATGAACTGATATAAATTTTACTACTGAGCTGAAATTAATATTAATATTTCATCCCTCTATTATTTTTTATTTTTGTATTTGTGTTTTCTGCATTTTTTTTAAAAGTGAGATAAATTAGATAAATTGAGCAGCAAAATTAATTCATCTCAGAAGTTTAAAAGGAAGATGCCTCTTTCATGGATAGAACAGAAACGAGACCACACTAATTTCCTGTGGAGGGTTACAGGACAAAAATTTGAAACCTCCAGCCTCAGCTGTGTGTGATCTTTTAAGAGATTACTCTGTGTTTTTAAACAGAAGAGCAAATACCCTCAGATATATATGGTGAAGTAAAAAGCAGAATATTTCTCTCCAAAATTTGGTAGCAGTGGAGGTATTTAAGAGTACTATAACAAGATTCTGCTTAGGCACAGCAGTGAGGCCATTCACAACACCAACTTTTTGGGCTGTTGGGTTCTGAAAAGCTGCTTTGACTGTTTGGATCATATCACATTTCCTTCTTTGTTCTTATGGTTAACAAATAGTCTATAAGCTTTAGTAAATAATTTAAATATTTAAAAGAAAATTTTAAAAAATTCACACAGTTTTAAAGGTATGAATTGTTATAGTGATTTCAAACAGCTGATTTAGATGTGTGAGAGAAAGCCTATCAGTCATATTTTCCAGTTTAGAAACAAATCAGTGATTATTGAATTATAGACTCTTGCCTTGTGGACTGCAGCATGCAGCTGCTGGTCAGTCTGGTTGTCTGGTTTCCATCAAGGGACAAAGCAAAGTTAGGACCGAACAGACTGCATAGTGGCTGGAGGGCACCGGGCCAAGAGGCCTGAATTGAGACTGCAAATACTTTGCAGATTCCACAAATGCCTTATCATTGTGTGTGTCTGTTTATTAGCATTTATCCATGTGTGCGGGCTGGTCTCACTGTGGTGATGTCATTCTATGCCCATAATAGACAGCTGCCGGTTTATCTTTTCTGTATTGCCAGTCTGGCGGGGTGTTTGACTCCTGCAGGCTCCTGCATTGGCACGGGGTCATTCAATTAGGTAGATACAATAGGAGTCAAACATGAGGTCAAGACTAGAGCGGGTTTTTAATCTGGAGGTGGTGCGGTGGGCACAGGCTGGAAGAAGCACAAACACAGGAGCAGCATTCCTCTGGCCAAGCCATGGTTTCTTCAGTCTGTGATGTGAGGAGGGAGATGAATGGAGCCAGTATGTGGGTCAGATTTTAGGTCAGTGAAGTGGTAGGGAGGCAAGGTGACACCTATCTGCCAGTCACTGTCAGCTATAGTTCTTTGAATCATGATAGTTAGGAGAGAGTGAAGAGAGTTAAGTAGGCCAAGTGAGGACATGATTGACAGAGAAAAGTGGGTCAGGTGCAAAACAACATAACAGAGAAGATTACTCGACACGGGTCTTTATCTGTAAAAGTCACAAAGCTGTATGGCAAAGAACACATTTCTAATTTTCTTAAATGATTTTCTCCACCCACAGCTTCATGTCGACCCTGCAACGACACAGAACTTCTCATGGCCATCTGCAACAGCGACTTTGGTGGGTATCTTACTCAGCAAATCCAAGATGACAGTCCTCTTGCTATTGTTCTTGTTTCTTCTGACTTATCCTGCAGCTACATCATTGCATTTATCTTAATGAATCAGTGAAATAATGATTTTCAAGGAAAAATCTTCCTTGAAATGTAATTTTGTATATCATACTGCTGTCAAAAGGCTGTCTTTCATCTTGTCTCCCTCCCCTCGCCACAAATTAGTTGTGGCAGCTGGCTGCCCCTCACTGAGCCTGGTTCTGCCGGAGGTTTCTTCCTGTTAAAAGGGAGTTTTTCCTTCCCACTGTCACCAAGTGCTTGCTCATAGGGGGTCATCTGATCGTTGGGGGTTTCTCTCTATTATTGTAGGGTCTTTACCTCATATAAAGTGCCTTGAGGTGACCATATTGAGGCAATTATTGCTGAATGCATTCTCCACCTGCAAAACTTATATAGACAAAAGTTTAAAATTCATCTCATGTTAGGTATCAGTGCAGACAAACTCAAACAGATGTTGAGGATCTGCTGAATGAGGCAATTAAGTTTTCGTCCATGCTTTTGTTTCAAGGGCCATGTTCATTTTAAAGGGTGACCTAAATTCTACTAGAGTAGCTATTCATATGTCACAGCTCAAAATAGTCCTTATTCTCGTTGTACTGGGCCTTTGTGTAGCCCCCCTTCAAGCCAGCTTTCTCTGATTGGCTGTGCCTCTCAAACAGAAGGCTTGAACAGCAGGTGGGTGAGGTTGAATTGCACAACCAGAGCTATTTGCCTTTCTCCCCCACATCACACAGAGACAAGAGTGGAGAAAAAAAAACAGTTGGGAATATACTGTTCAGAGCAGTATGAACCCTGTGCTTTTGGCTCACAGGAATTACTTCAGTTAATAAAGTGAAACATCCACTAGATGTCCCTTAATGTATGTGGTGTAAACTTGTGGTTCTGTTTTCTTGTCCTTTCAGTCATTCGAGGCTATATTAAAAACGTCACCCATGACTTTCAACGTCAAATGTCCTTAGTGGAGGTATCAGCGGCGAGGGTGTACTGGCAGCGCAGTGGAGTGTTTGAGCAACAGCTGGATCCACTGGCGTCATCTCACTCATGGCATGGACACATCCACACACTCCTGCAGTGCCATGTCAAGCCTGGAGATGGAGAGTTTCTCTTCACTGGGTCAGAACACTTTGGGGAAGCTTGGTTAGGGTGTGCCCCACGATACAAAGACTTCCTGTCTGTCTACCACAATGCCCGAATGGCACGCCAGAATTCCTGTGACTTTCCTTTAGACTGAGGAGGTATGTTTTAGCAACACTGAGCTGAGCAATCTAGCCACAAGCATCAGCCCTGCACTGGTGCCCTTCAGATCCTTGCTGTCATGTTCCACCAAGGTGGCACCAGCAGGGGAAAAGCCACTGAAATGCTGGTGAAAAAAAGAGGAGGAGGAGAACAGGGCTAACCAGCAGGGCCTCCTGCACTGCAGCTCAGAGACTAGCCTTTGTCTCTCTCCCATCACTGCCCTTGGTCCTGGGAGAATAAGGAGGGGTTGGGTTGCAGCTCTCTTTTTGTACCTCTCTCTGCATCAACTGTTGTTCATTTTGCTGCCTCTCTGTGACAATTGCCCTGCAAACTGAGGCGGGAGGGTGTAATGAAGCACAGCAATGGATTACTGCCAGTTTGTTTTAGTGAATAAGAGTGTACATATATGATTGTATAAGATGCCTGTTTTATAGCTTATAAGAATTTTGAAATCATCTGTTTTGTTTACTCATATCTATTGCATCCTACACATGTATTTTTTTTTTCTTTCTAATACAGGATTACAATCCTTATAAGTGATTCACGTGCAGTGAGCCCATTTTTTGCAGCTGGAAATGTTTGCAGTAGACATTTTATTTAATTTCCTTCCTTTTTTTGGTCAGAAAGTGCATGGAATCTTGAAATAACTGAAACTCCGGGTAAAAACATAGATTGGCTGAGCTTTGATTGGACTAAATAAATCAAATGTGTCTATGTGTCTCTGTCATTCTCTTTCATCAGCAAGTTTTTATTTTTGCCTCATTTCGCCTTTTTTAAATAAATAACCCAAATAATGATTTTCAGAGGAACATGTTTTTTGTAACACATAAATCAACAGTTCATAATATACACAATCTGCTTCACAGATTGTTTTTTATGTACTCTTCTAAACCGTTTGCACAGATGTTGTGGTCAGTTTATAAGTGTGTCTGATGAAGTGTTGAGAAGCGCAATGAGCTCATGATCAATGAATAAAAAGAGACATTTCATGAGGCCCTCTGTTTAGACAGAATTTGCTTTGGCCTCTTAAAAGGTGGCTTTGTGATGGCTTAAGTTACTTCCCACCCCCTTTTCTCATCACATGCAGCGTAATCTGTATTTTTATTTTTTTTTGCACAGAAGAGGATTTAGTGCTGAAGTGCCCTACAAGCTTATTTTTGTTTTCTTTCCATTTTCAATACATCTTTTCCCCCCACTAAGATTCAGATTCTTATGATAATAGGATAGCCTTTCCTTGAAGTGAATTACAGAATCTTCTTAGCTGACCACAACTCAGAGCAGACTGAATCAGGCGTTTCTTTTGAGTTGTGTGGCCTATGCATCATGGCCCAAGAAGACGAATGGACAGATGTGAGGCCCCTGAAGCCTGGGGAACCTCCCCCTCAGCCCCTCCCAGGAGAAGGGAACAATTAATTGACTTTTAAAGCAACTGCTTTCTGAGCCTATTCCACACTTCTCCTTGGCTGAGCAGGGCTCACAAATTGGTGTGTTGAACTTTTTATGAGGACTAAATAGCTGCCAATGAAAGTGTAAAAGACTGTGCGGTGAATGGGGCCCACACAATGGCCCTGCAGTGACTAGGCCTCTAGCAGACATAATGACCATTGTCACGGCTGCTGTCATCTAGAAACCATCAGGGCTCATGAATGCAAGAAGTCAGAGCAGGGGTGAGCCCTCTGATTTCTTTACCTTCATAAACATTTTCTCTTCTTATGTATTTCTGCTCAATTTCATATTATAGTTTGGATTTTTCTCTATCATTCCTGTTATTATACATATATGTTTGTGCTAAAGGCAAGCAGCATACACACTTAAATTGTGCCCAGTCAATAAAAATGAATTTGTGATTACCTGTGGAAAATGTTATCTATTATATGCATATTTTACACCACATTTATTCTAGTAGATGAATGATATTTCTGGCACTCAGAGCTTTAGACAAATGAAAAAGTGCATTAATTTAAAAAAAAAAACTGTGTGCAGAGATGCCTATGTATATGAGACATGGGTAAAGGTCGTAAAAGTGCCTTATTTTGATGAATGGTGCCCAAAAATTAAGACTTCTACGTTTTTTTTCTTTTCTTTTTTTTTTTCAATCCTGCGGAAGCACAGTTTGAAGTCTCCTCCTTCAGCTTTGTCCCAAGAGGCCACCATGTCAAATTTCCCAGCAAAATATAGTCTCCCTGCAGGCCTTTGAGACCACACTATTCTCATTTCTGGGAATTCCAGCAGGCTCTCATGGGGATCGAGCCTAGGAGGGCCTGGCCCGGAGCTGCTGCATGGTGCGCCGGCAGGAGTCCACCCAGACTTGGGGGTAATTGGTTTATCCCACCGCCTGGTCTGCTTTCCCATGTGGGCAACTGCTGTGGGGAGGCCCAGGGGTACAATATAGAAACAGCATGATACCCTCCAATGGCGAACAGGCATTCAATGCTCAGGCAATAGAGACCTGGGACATGGGTAGCAGGAACACAAAGCTGGAGCAGAGCTGTTTCTTAGGTTTGAAAAGGTTGCCATTTGGTTTTCTTTTGAAAGTCTGCAGCATTTGTAGTTGAAATAATCAAATTTTGACTAAAGCTTTTTTTTTTTTTTTCAAAAAAATAAATATTCTTCCCAATACAAAGGGCAGTCAGTTTGATGGCTTTTCTAAAGTTCTGTCTTATTGTCATCACTCCAGCATCTGGTTGAACATTACTTTTTATCACGCTCTTGGTAGTCTCAAATAAAACACAAAGTGCAGGCATTTGGAAAAGGTTTGTATGTTTGTGAATGTTTGTTACAAAATTTAAACTGAAATAAAACTTTATCTGCAGATACAGTTTAACACACAAATCAGTACCTAATCTCTAGCCAAACAACAGATTTTTCTATTTAGTTGGAAGCAGAGGCTGTTTAACTCAGTTTAATAATCATCTGCAACTCTGTTTGATTTGAACTTAAACCTACAACAGTGTGACGGGACCAGCACGGGAGAAAATTAACCTGTAAATTAAGCATTATATTGTTTTGTTTCATAGGCATCAAACTACAACATTGCCAAATTTCTTACATGCCTTACCACAGCACTTGCTTACTTGTTTACCTTGGATTACTTAAATTAATTTAAATTTCATGACACAGCACATCTCAATCATTCATTAATCATTTTTCACAAGATGATCGTACATTATACAAAAAAGGTTCTTATGTCACAGAGGAGAACTGAAACTATTGTACACATTGCAACAAGAAAAGGGATTAAACGTATCAGACACATTACAGCAATTTAAATAGTAATGCTGAGTAGCTGTTTCTTAATTATGGTTTATTTATATTTATAGGATAAGTGGCAGCCCACATGTGAATAGCAGCAAGACAGTATACGTGTGTGTGAATGAGAGGGAGACAGGTGTAACAGTGAAGCTGCAAGGAGCAGAGGTAGTGAAGGTAGATGAGTTTAAATACCTGGGTTCAATCATCCAAAGCAATTTGGACAGTGCACAAGAGAGAGATGAAGAAGAGATTCCAGACAGGGTGGAATGGGTGGAGATGAGTATCAGGGGTGATTTATGGCAGAAGAATAGCAGCAAGAGTGAAAGGGAAGGTTTACAAGATGGAAGTGAGACCTGCTGTGATGTATGGTTTGGAGATGGTGGCACTGATAAAAAGACAGGAGGGAGATCTGGAGGTGACAGCGTTGAAGATGCTCAGATTTTCACTGGGAGTGAGGGACAAAATTAGAAATGAATATATCAGAGGGACAGTTCAGGTTGAGCAGTTTGGAAACAAAGCAAGAGAGACAAGGACAGAGGACATCCAGAGGGTTGGTGTGACAGAGGAGAATGTGACAGAGGATACTGTGAGATGGAGGCAGATTATCTGCTGTGGCGACCCCTGATGGGATCAGCCAAAAGAAGAAGAAGAAGAAGAAGAAGAAGAAGAAGAAGGGTCCAACCCAACTGCGACCATGAATGGAAAAAGCAGAAGAAAATGGATAGATGGATGGATCTATGATAATAAAGATACATTTTAGTAACAGATATGGAAGATAATATTGGGTTTACTCATCATAAGTAGGTGACATCTACAAAAACCTACAAAGACCTATTGCAGATTGCTACTGGGAAACAGGCAACACAAAGAATCCTTGAACATATTCCAACTGATTGATCCAACATTTCTGTAAACCATGTTGACTGAAATTGAAGAAGTTATTTCTGCTAAAGAGGGTATAACTTATGGAAGATTGTTTCCACCAAAGATTTTTATTTGTTTATTTATTATTTATTTTTTTGCTATCCATAAGTCAGAACTTTGGGTTAGTATCTTAAAACTTTGATGTAATAACTTGAAATGTTGAGGTACTCAGAAGTCTGAGTCAGTAAGCCAAAATTTTGATATATCTAACCTGAAATTTTGAGATAATAACTCAAAATTTCTACTTAGCTCTGGCTGATTTTTAATTTTTTTTATTTTCTTCCAATGGTGGAAACAAGCTTCCATAAAAAAAAAATTGCTTTTGGGGTTTTGCCACAGAAGAATTAATCTATTGATATTTTAGTTCAATAACTGATTTAAAAGGTTAACTTTCCCCACAGCAGTGTTTAAGTGTCATGGTCCTGGGTCTGCGACCCAGTGTTTTTGAGTTGTTACGCTTTGGCCTAAGTTAGAGTATCTTTAGTTTTGTATATTCTTGTATCTTGAAGGGTTTTGTTATTTTGTGTTTATATGTATATATATGCAGTCCTTAGTTTAAGCTGCCTAGTTTGGTTCCTTATTTCTACATCGGATAGATTCCCTTTAGTATATTGCTGATTCTGTTTATATTCTAGTTTTCCCTGTGGGTTGTATCTTGTTTCTTCTGTTATCCCTGCCTGTCCTAGTCATGTCCTCAGTGTCTCCGTATGGTTACCTTCTGTCTCTGTCTACTGCGCTCCCTCTGTCTCTCGTTCTCGCTGTCCCTCGTTCCCTCTGTCTCGCTCTGTCTCTCTGGTCTCAGCGTCAAGTTCACGTGTCCTAGTCTGTGTCTCAGTGTGAGTGTTTCCTGTTTTACTTTGACAGTCCCTGGTCTCGTGTGTGTCTCGTCTCGCTTTGCTTCCTTTGCCTCGTTCCCCTGATTGTTCCCAGCTGTGTGCCTCACCTGTTTGTCATCCTGCTCATTCTCCTGGTTGTATTTATTGTCAGAGTCTCTCCATGTTCCTCGTCACGTCATCGTCGTTTCCATGTAAGCTGTGTGCCTTGTGTTCTCTGACCTGGTCCTAGTTTTTGATGTTTAGTTTTCCTTTGCGTGCTCTGCCCTGTCAGAGTTTTGGTTTATATTTTGAGTTAATTCTATCTTCACAATAAAACTACGCTTAACTCTCGTTTTGCCTCTGGAGTCTGCACCTTTGGGTCCTTCCTCTGCCTGCCTCACAGCTCAAACCGCGACAAATATAATTGCATTCAGAGCAAAGATCAGAACTGTGAAAGAGCTTCTCCTGCTGTTTTCTGGTTAAAGTAACCAGCAAATTAGGATTAAGGCATTAATCCTTTTTTCTTCATCTAGCAATGCAGGTTTTCAGTAATTGTGATTGAAATTCAGCCTGAAGTAAATCAAAGTTATACATATACTCCTACATACTGCATGTAGCATTTAAACTGAAACTCTAAAAGGATTTTAATGCAAACCATAAACATAATAATGTAGTGGGATGAGAAGACTGTTGAGATGTTTAATCCTGGCATTTCAGAGGGTGTCTGCAGAACTTCACAGTATATAAATCTACTGCAGGTTAAGTATGCTCTAAAGAAGCTCACTTGCTGAATTCAAACAGCAGCTTTTCAAAGATGAGGATGGGCCCAGTGGAGCTGAGGATGATGAGGGGTTGACCACTGAAGAGGCAGAAGACAGAACCAGCAAGGGCTGTACCCAGGAAACTCTCCATCACACCCTGTTGGCAGAGGGAGGGGTGGCAGAGAAAGAGAGGGTTAATAGGTTTGAAACAAATGCTGCTGTGGAATTTAAATTGTGTGAAATTTAAAGGCAGCTAAAAATCACAATGTGTTCTGGTCCTGATTAAGACAGCAATTCAAGATCTAGATGAGAAGGACAGAGGAATAACAAAAGATCAGACTTCTTTATGTGTTGGTTGGAGTAAGGAAATGGCAACCACTGCATTTGAAAGACAAAGGGATAAGATGTATTTCGGCTTCACAGGGAGGCAATAAAGGCCAGTCAAAGCACTTATCTGGAGTAATTTCTGTTTGGACCTGTGGGTTTGTCTACGACAGTTTGTCTTTGAGTGGTGCAACAAGAAAAACAGAGCACTAATAAGATGATAGTGCCGATACCAAAACAGGCTGCCATAACATTACCTAATGATTACAGGCCTGTGGCACTGACGCCTGTGATCATGAAGTGCAGGGAGTGACTGGTCCTGCAACAGCTTAAGGCTGTTCTGCCACCCAGCCTGGACCCCCACCAGTACGCATATAGGACCAACAGGTCAATGAATAATGCCATCTCTACTACCCTCCACACTGTACTGTGCCACGTGGAGTAACAGAGGGCATAAGCACAACTCCTGTTTGTGGACTACAGCTCTGTGTTTAATACCGTCCTACCCAGCAGACTGTTCTCCAAGATGGCTGACCTGGTTATGCAACACAACATCTGCCTGTGGGTTCAAGACTTCTTAACAAACAGGCCGCAATCTTCCACTCTGACATTCAACACAGAAGCACCACAGGGCTGTGTGCTGAGCCCTTTACTTTACTCTCTGTACACTCATGACTGTATACCATCTCATAACACCAACACCATAGTTAAATTTGTGGATGACATGACCGTGGTGGGGCTCATCAATAAAGGTGATGAGTCTTCATACAGAGAGGAGGTAGTGAGGTTCACAGAGTGGTGTACTGTCAATATTCTTACACTAAACATCAAGAAGACAAAAGAAATTATTATTGACTTTAGGAGGAAGCAGAATGCCCACACACCACTTTACATCAATTGGGAGATGGTGGAGAAGGTGCCCATGTTTAAAATCCTGGGTACACACATCTCAGAGGACCTTTCATGGACAGTAAACACCACAGCACTGGTTAGGAAGGCACAGACACAGCTGTCCTTCCTGAGAGTGCTCAGGTAGATAAACCTCTCGCAGCATCTCTCTGTGTCTTTCTACCGGTGCTCCATTGAGAGTGTCCTCACTCATGGCATTCTGGTGTGTTATGGGGGCAGCTCTGCAGCAGACAAAAAGGCTCTGCAGAAAATTAGAAAAACTGCACAAAACATCACAAACCAACAGCTACCTCCCCTGGAAGACATCTTCACCTCCCGCTGCCGATAAAAAACACACAGCATCCTAGAAGACTCATCTCATCCTACCTATCATCTGTTTGAACTGTTACCCTCAGGAAAACGTTACCGGTCCATTAAAACACGCACCACACGATTCATCCACAGTTTTTACCCTAAAGCCATCCTGAACAATGAACTGAAAGCACACCCCCATATACAACACATGCCACAATTACAGTAATAACCCACAATGTGCACTTTGATGGACTTTTAATATGCAATAATGGACTATTTTTGATGCACACAGTGGCAGTGAATGTATGATATAGTGGAAATACTGGGAGACTGTGATGTATGTTGTGTGTGTGTGAGTGAGTGGAATGAACAGTTTTATTAATCCTATTTATAGTATAACTTATTTTCTTTATATTATAAAAATGTATTCAGTCCAATTCTTGAGTGCAACTGACTTTCATTGTATACTTTTTTTTTACAATGACAATAAAGAATCTTGCATCTCTTAAATCTTGAATATTCTGACCTAAGTGCAGTGGACACTAAGAGCTATTTACAAAGCCAAATACTCCAGCGAGGACAGGTTCACATTACTGAAATAATGGAATCACTGTATTACGACTGAGTAGCAAGATGTAATTGATGATGGTGTCTTGTAGTTTCTCTCACATAACATCATGATGCGCTGAAATAGATTATCTAATTGTAGATAAACTAAATTAAACAGAGGAAAACAGTGTCACTGGTATGACAAACTAACTGTGTAGAGCTTAAGACTCAATATGTATCTTACCTAACTTCATAAATGTGACACACAAATTACAATTGAACTTCCTGAGCAGACACCCATTGATTTTAATCTACTGCTGCTACTTGTCTGTGTTTATATGTGTTGGCTGTGTCATATTAAAGGTGGCTGCTGCTCAGCTTCAATAGGTAATGTATGCGTTGACAGTGGATTTATCTGTGAGACATGCACAGTTATCTTGAAAGACATATGAATTGTTCTGTAACTCTGAGGCACAACAAAATCACAATGGGACAACCTTGCAGTTGTAACTGTAGTTTCTTCTTTAGAACACCACTCAGTTGTCACTGCAGGCTGCCCATTAATATTCCATGTAATCTTTGTATAAAATTCATAGAAATCTGGCCTCCACACAGTACCTTAACTACTGATTAGGGGGCACGACAGCGATCAACCTTGTTTCTGAGATTTCTTTTGGTGCTTGACCTACTGATGTGATTAGGTGACATCAAGATTTGATAGTATGACCATTTGGGGCACAGTTCACAAATTTGTACTTTATGTGTATATCATCTGCTTGTTTTAGCTGTCATGGTCCTGGGTTTGTGACCCAGTGTTTTTGAGTTTTGGATTTCAAAGATGTATTAATTATTGTGGTCTTTCATTTTGGTATTAATGATTATTATTTAGAGGGTTCGATCCTTAGTTTCAAGCTGCCTAGTTGAGTTCTTGAATTTCAACATTATTGTAGGTCCCCTTTATTGTTCGTTGTTTGTTTATATTCTAGTTTTCCTTGGTGTGTATTGTTTCTTTTGTGGTCCCTGCCTGTCCAAGTCATGTCCTCATCCCCATGTCCTGTCTTCAGTGTCTCCGTGTGGTCCATGTCTCATCTCCCCAGTCTGTCTTGTCTCTGTATCTGTTTGTTTGCTCTGTCACTCTTTCTCGCTCCCGTTCTCGTTCTTGCTCACTCTCTCTCTCTGTGCCTCTATCCCTCGCTCACTCTGTCTCTCGCTCTGTGTGTCTCTAGTCTCCATGTCAAGTTCTAGTGTCTTAGTCTGTGTTTCAGTGTGTCCCTTTCAGGTTTTACTTTGATAGTCCCTCGTCTCCTGTGTATTATGTTCAGTTTTGCTTCCTCTCCCTTGTTACTCCTGATTTGTCCCTGTTGTGTTCCCAGCTGTCTCCATTTATCTGATTATCCTTCTGCGTGTATTTTAGCCCTCAGTTTTCCTCGGTTCCTTGTTGTGTCATCTTTGTTTCCTTTGCCAGCTGTGTGTGCTGTAGCTTTTGCCATAATGTTTAGTTCCTAGTGTGTAATCTCTAGTTCCTGGTTTTTGCTCTGCCACGCCAGAGGTTTTGTTTTGTATTTGAGTCCCGCTATTTCTAAGAATAAAACTATTTCTAAGTCCACGTCTGTCTCTGGAGTCTGCACTTTGGGTCCTCACTCGGCCTGCCACACACAGCCGGCACGTAACATTAGCAATCTGAGCTGCCATCTCTGTTATCCATGAATCCAGGTCCTTCTCAGGACTATGCAATCAGGTACTCTTGCTAGTATAACTTTACCTACCGGTTTCCCTTTTCGAATGATCCCTAATGGAAACAAATTTGATTTTGGAGCTGAATAGTGTGTGTTGATCGTTTTATGTTTATTCTGAGCTATGGAAGATTAACTTTTCTCCAGTGGCAACAAAAATAAAAAATAATTTGGAAAGAAGACATAATCTCCTCTTATGCTTCACAGGGTATTACCAATGCCATCACTAGTTTAATTCAAATGAATGCCTTCTCTTGGCTTCTATATCCCCTACAGATACCACTGGAAGGTTGCTCTTGATATATGTATAAAGGGCCTTTCTAGATTCATATGACAAGAGACTAAAGACAGAACAAAAGGTTTGCCAGGGCCCTGTCTACCTGTCAGACAGCATCTCTAGTATGTATTTATTTTTTTTTAATTTTTAAACAATTAATCATGTAATGCTCACTTTCTGTGGACTCATGCTCAATTTAAGTTCAAGCCCTGTCTAGACTTACAGTCTCTCTGCCTTCCTTGTTCAGGAACTTTATTAAGGGAGATAGAGAGAAGTTAGCTAAGTGTATCAAGAATAATTTGATTATCTTCAATGCAATCCCAGAGTGGCAGGAAATCTCTAAACATCTGGGTTGAGGAAAAAAAAAAACATGATGACAAAAAATAAACGTCTTTCCAACAGCAAAAATCTCAGTTCAGTTCCCCTAAATTAACCTTTCATTTCATAGCATTTACCTTGTCATTTTAATCAGGAAGGTGACATTACTCTGCCGAGCATAGGCTGCAATATGGTACAGAACTTTGTATTTTTTGTATGTAGTTAGCTAAGAGATTCAAGACAAAACTAATAGAAGGGCAGAACTGAGAGAAAAAGGCACAGCAGCATGAACTGCACAAACACAGCGACATGCTAAGTAGCTTATTGTATCACAGCCTAATAGCAGAGAGATGTAAAATATACAGTAGATGTATGTGTAGATTGCTTTATAGTTTGGAAAATGAGTTTCTAGTAATATGACCCAAACTCACCAAAGCTATGGGTTGACCAGCTTGGAGGATGACTTGTGTTATAACAGGTCGAAGCTCATTGTTTACCTTACTGCCAGAGTTTGATTTGTGAGGGGGATCCTCCCATTTCAGAAATGGCACCTACTGTATTTTTATTGGCCCCTTCTATGCCAAAACCTTTGTGCATGTGGTTTTGCCCCATCTGTTTGAGCTTGAGTTTGGGATCCATAATAAATTACAAAAATAACAAAATTATTGGCCAAGAGACTGATTAAGTCTAATGCCATTTTCATCCCATAGAAATCCACAGACAGAAGGGAAATGACAAAAAGGAGACTGCTATAAGCCACAAAGAGCAGTTTCCCTGCTGATTTTGAACAATTATCACAAATGCTGTGATTTAAATAAATGATGCTTTGTTTTTGATGCTTACTATTGATCTGGGAAGTCTGAATTTGTTTGAATTTTCTTTCCAGCTAAGTGGAGTGCACTTCATACAGTGCACTCTCCAAATGTACAAATTGTTATTACAGCACAGCATTACCTGGTAATTGTCAGTAGCGTCCCCAAGGAGCCCACCAAAGGTGATGGCATTGGTGATGCAGCCTAAGTAGATGAAAAGCACAGCGGAGATGGACTGAATGTGGAACCCTTCATAGAAATCACTAGGGATCCATGGCAATTTCCGCTTTATGTCCAGGTACAAACCACCACAGAACCTGTGGCACAACAACAACAACAACCGACACAGCGGTTAGGATGCTTCACACACTCCACTTCTCAGCACGACACATTATTTTCTCTGAGGCAAGAAAGCAGAGACTATTTCCATCAGTCTTTTCCCATGAATCACTTACACAGTGATTTGAAGGGATATCTAGACATGTAGGCAGAAGAGGTCAGTGCTTGTCACTTTCAAGTCTATTTTTTACAATTTTAAAATGTCACCTCTATGTTTTGACTTTGACAAAGTGTAATAAGTACTACTCACTGCTGAAACCTACTCTCTCAGGACATATTTGTTGTGTTTTCTCAGTTTATCATTGGTAAATTGGATTGGATCATTGCATTTGAACAGGATTGCCATATTTTCAGTAATGTTTCATTGCATGTTTTCTGCTCTAAAATGAAACTAGACTGGGAGCATTCAGTTTTTCTTGCATTTTTTTTTTTTTTGGCAGGTGAAGCTGAAACTGGTAGACCAATGCTGCCCATTTTTACAGAAGATACATTTTTGAAGCTACAGCCAAAGTGCTCTTAAGGGAGTCTTTATAGGACAGGTGTGCTTAAATAATTTACCTACTTCGCCAAATTTTGATTAGGCCATATTCAAATTTCCAGAGTCTGTTTGTGTTTAATCTAAACCTCTCAGCAGTTTGCCATGCTGCCCGGGCTACCTACCGTCCAGTGAATGCCAGCTCCTCTCCAAGCTCATGCTGAACTGGCATCTCCTCGTCTTCTGCTAGGCCTCCTCCTCCGCCAGCTGTGCCGTTCATCTGTCCCAGCTCGTTTAGGGAAAATACTGACTTCCTGCAGAACACATGCATGTGCCACACATGTGAGCAAATCTGAGGCGTAGACTTTTTTTCATATATATTTATATTCATTCAAAGGGTCAAAACTTTGGCTGGTACTTGCTGACTTAAAGTCATGATTCTACCCTGTATTAAGTTTTAACATCTTGCTTTATTTCAGGGAACAATTTATTTACCTATAACTCTACATCTTTAACAAAAAGACTTGATTTTAGTGAGGTTTACAATTGCTGTGGGCATATTTCTCATTGTTCCACTACAGCTTTTTGAGCTTTATATGCATTACTCAGTTGTTTAGTTATCGCCAACCTTTTGTCAGCTGAGGGAACCTTCTTAGGTGGCTCAATGCGGATTTTAGGATCCCATTCCCCAGGTGGAAGCACAATCACTTCATCCAGAAACTCATCTATTCCTGCAATAAGGTCCTCCCGATCTCTGGCCTTGTAGGCTACATCACTAAAGAGCTGGGAGGGAGGAAGACAGAGAAATAAAAGTAAAGGATTTCACTGTTTCTCTTGGCCTGTATCATGGTGATAGTAATCAGTATGTATTGTTCTAATATGCTGGGTTTGACCGTCACCTTTAACAGACTCTGGAGACTTATTGAACATCAGTTTTTAAGGCTATATTGACATCTGTCCTGGATTAAATTCAAGAATAACTGCCAGTCAGCCACTAATCATGCCCATAAAGACAAGTGCACAGCTGCAGCATATGTTTCTAAATAGGCCTGTATCAACAACAGAAAAAAAAATCAAGCAGTGGTTCTAATTGGCAATGAAGATGTTCTAATGGAGACTGGTTCAATTCAGAAATATTTTCCAAATAGTAGATGTGGTACTTTGTTGATATTCTCCATCTGACTACACTTCAAATAGCCTAACTTGATTTTGATCTGCAGAACAGTCATTAACTGTATCCGAGGCTTTTCCACTATGCTGCCATGTTTTTTTGGTTGATTTAAATCAAGCTAATAACTGCACAGGCTATTGACTTTACCTCGGACAGATGTTCTACAGCTACATTGCTGGCACATACAGACAAAGTAAGAATGGCATAAAACATAGAGACCATTTTGTCATTGAGTAGATTAGGAAAACTTAGCATTACAGTCCTGCCAAAACAACAGTGAAGTGTGTACAACCAGGACTAATGACTCTGTAACAGTTGTCTTAAATCTAGCTGGTGCAGTGTTGAGAATGTGTCATCGTTCCTGGGTTTTTTTTTCCCAGTTTTTTGAGTTTCTGTGTGTTTATGATTCTGTTCTGAGTTATTATTATGATTATAATCTAGTTCCTCATTGTTTAGTCTTCCCCTGTGTTTAGTATTATTCCCCAGTGTTTATAGTTCAGTTATTCGTGTTTTTAGTTCCTTGTCCTAGTTGGTTTCCTCTCGTGCCCAGTTTGTCTTGTCTTGTCTCTGTGTTTATCATCCCCAGTGTCCCCAGTGTATAGTCAGTCTTGTCTCTGTGTCTGTTTCCTTTGTCTTCATATCAAGTCTGCATCTCTGTGTTCAGCACTTCCTGTCTTATTTTGCCAGTCTGTTGCCCCATGGATGGATTTCCCTGATAATTACATATATGCATTTTTTTTTTATGTCCCAACCAAGTTATGACTCTACGCACTAATTTAGATAGGGGCCTCAAAATAACTGCCCAGAATGACTTGCTTCTAGAAAGGCCGTCAGGATATTAAATGTCGTGGAAATACATTCTGATAGTTTTGATGGTTGTGGAAACAATATTCACAAAACCACATTGGCCAGTCTGCTGGTGGTGCTAAAGTAAATGGGCTTCATCAGATCACTTTTAATCTGACACTGACTCCTGACTCACAATCCAGACCATTGATGGAATGTAGCTAAGTGCGTTTACTCAAGTAGTGTAGCCTGATGAGGTACAATTTTGAGGTACTTGGATGTTACTTAAATGTATCTGTTATGCCACTCAACATTTATTTCAAAGCTTTAGGTGCTAGTTATTTGGCAGTTTTGAATTATTAATATGAAATATCTTTCTGCCAATAAATGATGCAATATTAGTATTGATCAAGCCAGCCAGCAATACACAGAGCACCTGCAATTACCTGCTTCAGCATATACAGCATCAGTCAAAAGAATATGAATAGATAAAAGGATATGAAAGGTGAGTATGTCCTGACTGGTACTATTAAGTCATGTATTACTTAACAAATTAATAATTGTAACCTAAAAATAATTCTGAAAAGGGACTTTTTAAGTATTTTTTAGGATAATACTTTTACAATTTTGCTAAAGTAGGAGTTTGGATGCTTTAATTTGTACTCTTCTGCACTGTAGTCATACTCCTGTGCTATGCCATGTTTCGTGGAATACTGTCTATATTACGGGATTGGGTACTGCACAAGAGTCTGACAGCTACAGACCTAATCTTGGTGAAGTTGTTAAATGGGCATCGCACTATAAAGATGTTCTGCTCTTGAATCTGACCAGCACTATCTTGATAGTGTGGCATGAGAGGAAAGATTTAACTCCCATTAAGATGCCACATTATAATACTCAGTACTCAATAATAGGTCAGCTACCAACAACCAACTTACAATCATGCTTTAATTGTGGGTAGAGAATATGCTATTTTTGCACTAGAACCCATTTAAAATAACAGCCTGTCACTTCCTTAATGCTTGTATCTACTATTAAAATGACACATCTAGCTTTGGGATTAGAGATATAACACAGAATAATAGCTAAAACTGCTTTCAGGGAAGAGAATAATGTTGCCATTACCAAACAATGGATGACTTATTATCCAAAAAGAAACCTGCTTATAACTGATGCTAAACAGTCAACATCATTTCCAGACGTAATCAAAACACAATACTGGATATCCCAGTGGACTGACAGGCTAAAGTACACACCTAACAATCCACACACATTTTGTTTTCAAATGCTGAACACATTCTTTACAGGAAATTAGTTTTTCTCTTTCCACAGGTTCCCTGAGAAAATGTCAACGACAGATTGTGAAGTCTAATAAAGAATGCATGTTATGGAGGTATTTTAACACACAGTGACAGACACTTACATCATCCACCATTAGAGTTGCTATTGCTCTGCCAATCTCATTATACGACTTGGCCTTTCCTTGGGGACCCAGCAGAATAAACAGAAATCTGCAGAGTGGGGAAACAAATGTGAGGTATGTTCTGGGACTGCAGATGTATGTTGTGGAGTGGGGTTCAAAGGCCATGACATATTGTAGATGATTTTTACCTGGTGGGAACAGGGACCTCTGTCAAACCTCCTAAGGTTGTAGCTTGGGCCAGGCGAACAAAGGCTACAAAAGGTTTGTTGAGGAAGTCTACTTCGCCCACTAAGACATTGGAAGCCTCTGCATCTCTGGGGATCTTCTTCATGAATTTATTTTTCAGCTACAGAAAATGGTGGGAAAAAGGGAGAACATGGTCAAGCATTATCTTGTCGTAGTAGTAGACTTTGTGCAATTCCTACATGTTACAGCTGTATTCAAATTTTATTTTACACGTTTAATTTTTTTTTCATCTTGTGGAAATCTTCTGTTTCTTACACATATTACTGTCATAATGAGTCAAATGTGTTCTAATTTGCACATTTTCAGAGAATAAACTGAATACAGAAAAAAAAAGCTTATGGAATAATTTGTAATCTTCAAAAATTTTGTTACTTTTCTTTTCTCTCAACTGTGACAACAAAGTGAAAATATTTTTGTAATAATTCTGAACAAGCTATTTCAATAAGTTGTCTTAAAGAGTCAGTTTTTCAGTTTTCGGGATTTTATAATAAGAACTTCTGTAACTGACAGACGCGCATTTATTACAGTATTGGTTGGTGTAGTGATTGGATTTACCTACAGGGATCATTAAAGCTTCATTCTGTCATTACTGACAGTCTCTCAAATTGTTATATGCATTGTTATATGCAATTCTATGTTTCGTGGCTATAAAATCCTTAAAGAAATGCACACAAACAATCAGACAGGCCAAACAAATGCCTGTGACCCGAGATGACAGTCCAATCTGACTTGTTTGATTACATCTGAAGGTGTGGCAGGAAATTGGACTGACGCACAATAACACTGAGTAGTGGAGAGCCTTTTCAACAGCCCATAACCTCAATCTGTGGCTACATGTGAGACCAAAGCACGTGGACTGACAGTGAAATCCATCTTTTCCCCAGTGCCAGCTCAATATCGACACGGAAAATGTGGCACACAAAAGCACAAATAGACACTGTAACAAAATGAACAATCACTTGTTCATTGTCACATGCGACCAACTGTAGACCTCTAAATACAATTTGAACAACCAGCCAAACGATCAGTAGGGCCCTTGGAACTGGACAACCAGTACTTGTCCTGCATTAACAAATTTTATGGCCCACATCACACCTTTCAAATTCTCATTCATTTTATTTTTATACATTATTCCTCCCAGTGAATGACACTTAGTCTGACCTATCAATTACAAAGCCCGGTAGCCTAATCCAAGCGACAACAGCACGGCCTTGCAGCAGTTCAGGCATGCGTCACCAGGTTTAAGTCACATTACTGCATCAGCTTCACTAATGAGTGAGTTATGTGTTTGCACACTCCCTCTATCACTTGCTGTTACCTTAGCGAACAGCTGCAATGAAAAATTGATGAATCTTAAGACAGAGGGTCTTGCCACTCAAGAGAAACAACAATTCAATACAATGAAATGCCTTACTGACACACGAGATAGGCAATATCTCCAATAATGAAAGGCAACAAAGTTGAAACAAGTATCCGCTCCAGACATCACTTTAATGCAGATAAATAGACAAATGCCATTATAAAACACAGGAACATGAATTTGGTCATTGTCAGGATCAAACCAAAGCCACAGAAATATACAACACACTTTATGCATGAAAAACTTTATGCATGTAAAAGATATATCCCTGATGTACTGAAGATAATGAGCTGGTTTCAGTAATAACTCACCTGATCTGTGCTTGGAGTATCTGCAATATCGTTCATACTCCTACTCTGGGCGTGACCTGCAAGGTTGGGACAGATATACAGTTATTACCCCCTATATCCACCTACTTAGGATCATTTCAGTTCTGAAATTGATTCATTCATTGGCGATTTTATGAGGAACACCTATTGGGTAAATCTTCACAGTCTAATACACTAAAGCTGCCATAAAGTCTGCTTTAATGATGTTCAGGCATTTTGGAAGTAAGGTGCTGAAATTACATTTTGGTGTTGTCACAGTTAGTGGTGGGGTTGTAATGGCTGCGGTATATTCTGCATTTTAGGTAGTATTCTGTGCCCGTTCTGTATGTAAATTTCAAGAATACAAAATAATCTACTACAACACAAATTAGTAATAAAATATATTTCATTCTAATTATTTCTGCCTGTGTGCCAGCTAAAAATGCAACTTATTAAGGCAACTAGTAAAGCTTTTGCACTATTGCTACCAAATAAAATGGGTACTGAGTATGCTGTAACATTGTATTGTATTGTCACGCATTTGGAGATCATCATTTTAAACCAGTTTGAGATGATACATGTACAGTGACAAAGGGAGAACAAGATGCCAAAATATAGAAAAGACAAAAGTCCTTTTGGTACTACTTTTCCCGTTTCTTTTCCTTTCATTTTAAGCACACTGGGTGTCACATGTAAGATGATGTAGGTCTTAACAGTTAAGGAGTAACACATTCAGATGAAAACTTGAAAATCAAATTTAAAAAAAAAAAAGTTATTTAATTGGTCCTTATAATTCAAGTTATAGCACAAATCACCTACTTCATTTTCAGAAGCTAGTCTCAGAGAAAAATAACAGTTTTATCAAACTAAATTGTTGAAACTGAAATATTTCCTTTCTGAACAGTCTGAATTTTTTTTGTTACTTCCAATATGTTATTTCAATCCAAAAGGCAACAAACACTATTTGAATTATGAATACTTCAGCAGCCATAAAGTTTGTAAAGTAGGTGTGGGAATCCCAGAGTAACTCAATACTATTACAATACATTGTTCACAATAAAGATGGCATTGTGATAAAGCAATTCTGCATTATTCAGTACATCAAAAGACAGTCATCTTACTCATCATCATGACTTCAGGAGGACCAGAAAACCAGTGACCCCTGTTTCAATCCAGGGGGTCGATGTGGACATAGTGGAGGACTACAAATACCTCGGAGTACACATTGACAATAAACTGGACTGGGTTAAAACACAACTGCACTGTACAGGAAGGGTCAGAGCCGTCTCTATTTTCTGAGGCGGCTGAGGTCTTTTAACATCTGTCGGACAATGCTCAGGATTTTCTATGAGTCTGTTGTGGCCAGTGCCATACTCTATACTGTTGCATGCTGGGGCAGCAGGCTGAGGGTAGCGGATGCCAACAGACTCAATAAACTGATCCGCAAGATCAGTAACGTTGTGGGGATGGAGCTGGACTCTCTAAAGGTGGTGTCGGAGAGGCGGATGTTGTCCAAGTTAAGGACAATGCTGGACAATACCTCCCACCCACTCCATGACGTGCTGGCCAGTCACAGGAGCACGTTCAGTGAGAGACTGAGATTACCCAAATGCACCACTGAACGACACAGGAAATCATTCCTCTCTCTGTACAACTCCTCCATCTAAAGCACAAGTATACACTGCAACAACTGTACACCCTTAATAAAAA
>VUQS01041623.1:3330-14773 GCA_015108495.1 Heterochromis multidens | reverse complement strand
CAAGGAAAAGGTGAATGCAGCAATGTACAGAGACATCCTTCATGATAACCTGTTTCAGAGAGCTCTGGACCTCAAACTGGGGTAAAGGTTTATCTTCCAACAGGACAACGACCCTAAGCACACAGCCAAGATAACAAAGGAGTGGCTTCAGGACCACTCTGTGAATGTCCTTGAGTGGTCCAGCCAGAGCCCAGACTTGAACATGATTGAACATCTCTGGAGAGATCTGAAAATGGCTGTGCACCTATGCTCCCCATCCAACCTGATGGAGCTTGAGAGGTTCTGCAAAGAAGAATGGGACAAACTGCCCAAAAATAGGCGTGCCAAGCTTGTAGCATCATACTCAAAAAGACTTGAGGCTGTAATTGCTGCCAAAGGTGCTTCAACAAGGTATTGAGTAAAGGCTGTGAATACATGCACATGTTATATTTTTGTTTTTTATTTTTAATAAATTTGCAAGAATTCCAAGCAAACTTTTTTCACTTTGCCATTATGGGGTACTGTATGTAGCATTTTGAGGTGAAAAATGATTTTAATCCATTTTGGAATAAGGCTGTAACATGACAACATGTGGATCAAGTGAAGTGCTGTGAATACTTTCTGGATGCACTGTAGATGTGCATAAAGTTTCACTACCAACCTCAGTGGAAAAATACTGCTTATACATTGAAACATTGGTGATAACAATGTCTTACACTGCTATGGAAAGTATTTTATTAATTTGATATGATTAGAGTTAGCCGACTGAAACTCTTATTTAATGTTAAGTGGAAACTGTGGTTTATCTTAATAAAAAGAACTTCAATTTCTATACATAAAGGAGGCGCTACTTTCTGCACTGGTACTAAATATGAGGTGCAGTATCTTGTAGCATATGTGGATAGGCGTTTTTAGAACCATGGATATAATAAGTAACCATTGTGGTATTTCATTAAATGTTCACCCTCCAATAGAGCTCAACTCCACAGCTGCATCTGTATTGCAAAAAACAAAGAGACAGCAGTGCATCTCTTCAGATATGATCCTGTTGGATTGTCACTGTACAGGATGGCAGCTAGAGTAATTTTACATCAGACCCACTTTCCTTATGACCATGGTGATGGATGAGCCATCCAGCACAACACTGGTGTTAATTCACTGGAGTGAAATCTACTGTATTTCTCAACATTAATAGGTCATATTTCAGACTCCACATATATACAATGCTGTGAAAAAGTATTTTCCCCCTTCTTGATTTCTTATTTTGTTGCATATTTGTCAACTTAGGTACATGTTTCAGATCATCAAACAAATTTTAATGTTATACAAAGATAACCTGAGTAAATACAAAATACAGTTTTTAAATGATGATTTATTAAGGGAAAAAAAGTTATCCAAACCTACCTGGCCCTGTGTGTAAAAGTAGGTTTGCATCCCGTTGCATCTGGCATAAAACTAACACAGAATTTAATAAAAAGAAGCAGTCAAACATGGTGGTGGTAATGTGATGGTCTGGGGCTGCTTTGCTGCTTCACGACTTGAATTCTGCTCTCTACCAGAAAATTCTGAAAGAAAATGTCAGGCCATCAGTTCATGCCCTGAAGCTCAAGCTCACTTAGGTTTTGCAACAGGACAATGATCCAAAACACACCATTCAGAGATGGTTTTTTTAGCCATCTCTGAATGGCTAAAAAAATACAAAATGAAAATGTTGGAGTGGCCTGGTCAAAGTCCAGACCTAGAATCTGAGGCTGTGCTCGAAAACTCTCCAATGTGGCTGAATTAAAACAATTATACAAAGAAGAGTGGGCCAAAGTGCCTCCACAGTGATGTGAAAGACTCATTGCCAGTTATCGCCAACCCCTGACTGCAGTTCTTCCTGCCAAGGGTTGCACAATGAGTTTTTGGATTTAAGGGGAAATTGCTTTTTCACAAAGGTAGGTTTGGATAGCTTTTTACCCTTAATAAATGAAATCATCATTTAAAAAGTGCACTTTGTATTTACTCAGGTTATCTTTGTGTAATATCAAAATTTGTTTGATGATCTGAAACTTGTGTGACAAATATGCATAAAAAAAAGAAATCAGGAAGGGTGCAAATACTTTTTCACAGCACCGTATACTTGATCTAACATATGCAGAAGTGGCTTCACATCCTTAGAAAAACGTAATGTTCTCAGTGCTTTCAAGTAATAAATAAATTCATAAGTATTAAATAGAAGCAGCCACTGAAGAGAATCTTAGACAAAGTGTGGGTTTTAAGCCAGGCCTTTTTAGAAACAATATAAGTATTAGGTCTATTTTAGTGAAACAACACAATGCAGTAATTGATGTACTATGAAATATAAGCATAGATAATCCTCTCTGCATCACTGAGAATCCGTAAAAGTACAGCTCAGGTCAAATTGGACTTGTCAGTTCCTGAACACTTAATGTGATTAGAGGCGCAAGGACAGGCCAAATTTGGCTGAAAACACACTCTGAGCCTATGAGAAATACTTTTAGTTTGCCTTAATTTAATTGTGGAAAATGTGATTGTGCTTGTCAAATCACAGCCATAGCTTGACCTCATCTGAAGTGGCAGGCAAAACTTGTAAACTTAATTTAACTAAACTATATATATATTTTTTTTTAAAATCCTTCACTGTACGTGATACCTCTTAGACCACTGCAGAAGATTCACAAAGGTAATATTCATGGCAGGGCTGTTACATTTAATGAATTACACTGTACGCAGGCGTTTCATAAAAGTTGGCCCTAATAAGTATATTTATATAAGTACATAAGTATATTTTGTGTGAATCCTATATTAAAAAGCACATGAAATGCCTTTAATTCCTCATAACACATTTTGAGAGCATTTAAGAAGAATAAAAAAACATTTACTTTGTTAGGATGTTACCGCCACTAACTATCTAACTAACGATACGCTATCAGGAGTGTATAATACCATCCACCTGTTCATTTGCATGCAAGGGATATAAACAAGTCAGGGGGCCTTGCAATCAAAACATTGCTCAGTGGCCCTACCAGTGGTGAGAAACTGCACAAGGTATATTTAACTACATCAAACGGAACATCTGGTTGGATTTCTCAATAAACTGGGTTTTATCCTAGTTTAAATTGCAGTACGATACATTTCCTAGTATTTTAGGGAACTTGTAAAACCAGCACATTTAATATTTTGGCAGAATTTTACAGTTCGGCTAGAACTTTTTAATGGAGCACTCCTCAAATTTGCACATAGGGACACATTTGTAGTACCTGATGCCAGAAAGCCTCTGGTAGTTCACTTGTTGTTCAAGGTTATTGACCAGTCAAGTCCGAGCAGGTTTTGGGTTCATGCGGGTAACAGGCAACATGGAGAACAAATGATGGCTTGTATTTGCTGAAATCTCAAAACCATCAGCTTTCATCTGAATATGATTTAGCTTTTGCCTTAGCTTCTTTTGTTTGCTTGTTTGTTTGCTTGTTTGTTTTGTTTTGCATCATTTATCTGGATTTAATAATGGATGGTGCAGAGAAAATGAAGTCTTGAACGGGATATCTGCTATCTGCCATCTGGATATCATGGCTACACCAAAAACCCCCAGAGTTGGTCATTATCGTGTAGATAGTGCATGAAAGGATGGAGGTACCGATTAGAACTCTCATCGATTAAGAACTCAGTGAGGACAAAGTCCAGTGTCTTTCTTTACTGAAAACAGCTGCATTAAGAATCTTGACCTTTTTGGATATAGTGTAGAGTAACCATTGGGCCATCCTGTGCCCTGGGCTCTGCAGTGTTGTCAGCTAATTTTGTCAAGTTGGCAACAATGTAATGCTGTGTGGATCATTGCCTATTTACATTTCCCATTTATGAACTGGTCTAAAAAGTACAATGTGTGCTGGTCGCTTTCTTTTGTCATCTTGCCATCTTCTATAATAATCAGCTTATTTTCCTTTCATAATAATTAGCCTTCTTGTACAGTGTGAGTCATTTGGGAGGTCACAGCTAATCATGATCCACATCAAGAGATCTGACTTTCCCCTGCTGTCTGTGCCAGAGATATTATCAACTTGCATTTAAGAAGTCCAAGCATATGCACTGAGAGGACTAGATGATGATGATTGCATGCCTGGTGTGTCCTTATACGTCATACCAAGACCAGCATGCTGCATGTTTCAGTGTTACTTACGTATTCTCCTCTCATGAGTCTGTGATATACAGAGGCTAAGCATATAGCTCACAGCTCATGCTCCAAATCAGGATCATTCTCAGTGCAACACTTCTCCCCACACCTCACCTTAATATGCTGTGGAAACGATGCTGTCCGTCTGACTCATTATTGTGCTTTGTAATCATAGCAACTACTGTGACTCTCAGGCATTCTGGAATGAATTTGAATGAGATACATCTCTTTGCAATTTCCTTGAAACCCCACTCCCGCTGAAGAAACACAAGCTTGACTAAAAAAGGAAAGAATGTGGAAATAGGTATCATCTTCACTTGCCACATAACAACTTGAAGTAGACTGCATATCCAAATGGGAGATATGCCACAGTGGTGTGTGGGTGCTTCTTTCCCCACAGAGAGAAATCCTGGGCGTATGAATATAGCTCCCACGGAAAAAAAGAAAAAGCCAGAACAGGGCTGTAAAAGCTGTAATATGCTACTTGAAGGCAAATTTGGTAGTTACTAGTGATGATGGATTCATGTGGAGTTTCTAGGGACTAGGCTGGCTAACAGGCTCATTCCCACTGTTAAATTATTAAAGCCCGAGGGTTCAGGAACATCCACATGTTTTTGCACTCATCATATTTTATTTCATAGTAGTCATCAGGAGAGAATTAATTATTTACAGTGCCAGGTCCCCAGACATTTTTGAATGGTTCATTTTCTTTGGCAGCTATAGATGATTGGTTAACCTTCTCTTGTTCTATTGCCAGAGGTTTCAGTCCCTCACAGAGCAGTTATATAGAGTACCATACCAACCTGTATCCTGCATGTTGTTTTACCATTGTGTGTGATATTGCATTCTTTTTCATCACTTGCAAATGAAATTTATTTGACATGAATTGCTCCATGTCCCAGTAATCCTTCGTCTGTTTGTTTACCCATAGATTTAAACTTTCAGTGTGTTTTCAGTGGGGTTATCTGCAACAGTATTTTCATGCTTTTTATGGCTTTTTCTCTTTCAGATCAACTGATTATGGCTCCACATATGAGAGAATGAATGACAAAGTTGGATCCAAGACTGTACTAAGTTACCTATACGTCTGTCCGTCTAACAAGAGAAAGGTGAGATGTTGTAAAATGTTCATTTACCACAATAAAATAGCTTATCAGAAAAAGACTTTATATACAATTTCCAGTTTTATGTTTTTTTTTTTTTACATGTTTTCCTTAAATTGGGTATGATTTACATTTGCACAGGCCTAATTCCATCAGTGCAACATGAGTCATGTCATACTCACCAGTTTGGTCTCCTGAGTGCCTCCTTTTCAGAGAAAACCATTTTCATTCACTAAACAACTAATGTTTGCTTTGCCTGTTTTAATTTGGTTTCATCTCACTGTCAGTGTAACTTAACACTTCTTGCACAGACAAATTTTAATAAGAAAGCCTTAATTGGCATGATCCCCTCATTTCTTGGTTTGGCTTTTGTTTTCAAAGCACTTTATGCACATTTTTTTTTTGTTTTTAGAAAAAGCCAATAACAATCTCAAGAAGAAAAGGGCATCGACACTCACAGAGATGATTTATTTAGAACAATTATAAAATTTTGACTTTTTTCATCACTACAACAAACAACTCAGAAAGAATAAACTATCAAATCCTTTACTCCCAGAAAGAAAGATTATCTTTATATTGCCACTAGTTAATATAATTATTATAACTGCAACAACTGGGATGTTGCGGTTGTAGCTATAATAATCATATTTACTAGATAATAGCCCTACAGATTTCTTTCAGAGAGTTAAGCATCTGATTGCACCTCATAGATTAATGTAGAACTGATATCACTGAGTTTTGTGTTGTGTATTTTGTTAATCAATCAGTTGTGTACATTTTAATATAACTGACCTGTAGGAAATCTACATACACCTTTGGTCACATTTTGAATATGTGATGAAGATTTAGTGGTTAAACACTTAATGTCCAGGTCGCCTGCTGCCTGTCCAGGACCTGTTTAGTGTTAGGGGTAGGATTAGGTTCACATCTACCGCTTTATATGAAATTATTTGGCATACCCAAATGGAAATCTTATAACAGTCAAACTGCGAGGACACTCCGTCTGAAAGGTAGGATCTTCTAGTTTCGGAAACTAAGCATGTTTTTGGCTTAAAGGCAACCTAACCCTAATTCTACCCCTAAGTGATTTTCTGATGGATGTTAAGAGGTTAAAAATCAGAATTTAACTTGATAAAACATAGTTTTGGGTTAATCAATTCATTTTGAGCCTTTTCATTTGCAACAGAATACAAACAAACTGGCCTATTTGTCAATGAAAACAGTATTTATCTTAGAGAACAGAGATTTGGAGCAGCTGCCTGGTAAATACAACATGACTCTGTTGCTTTACACATAGGATTAATGCAGTGCTCATGTACTAAATGCTGTGTTTACAAGGTGAGGTATTAAATAGAATACCCAGGTAATATCATACATTATTTGAATGCCATCTTTAATTGAACATTTTATGTGAGTTTGCTTGTGGATGAAATACAGTCTGCAAATTAGTTAGGAAACTATGTAGAATGAATCCTTGCTCTATATGAATATTTCTGGCAACAACCTAAAGTGGAATTTTAAGAATTTCAGGCCACAAAAAGAAAAAAAGATAAAAAAAAACAAAAAAAAACATGAGTACTGCCAGCTGCCAACCATCTGCCAGCATTTTTAATTTGCCAGAAAGTTCTGTCAATTACTTTTTATTTCATTTTTTTTTTATATTCTAAGAATTTAGCTAATTTATCTCTCTCTCTCTCTCTCTCTATATATATATATATATATATATATATATATATATTTTTTTTTTTTTTCACCATCTGCTTCAATTTTCTGTTATTTTGATTTAATAATAAATAGTAAAAGCATTCTTGCAAGTCTAGCTGAAATGCAATGTGCAAATACCCGGTCATTTAAGATTTCACATATTTAGGGTAGGGGTCAGGTCTGTCAAACAGGAGGTATTCTAAATCCCTACACTTTTTATACTGAGATCAAAAACCTTTAGTATCAGGCAGTAATTCTGATATTCCTTCATTTGTTAAACTTCACGCATCTGGTGCTCCAAGCAACAATTTGACAGACAAGTGGAATCGTAGCCAAGAGGTCAGTGTGCTCCAAGCAACAAGTTACAATAGTACTCTGCTCTCCATCTGTAGCCTAAAGGGAATCAGAGCTGTTTCTGAATCCATGTGTTTTTAGTCAATTTACGGTATTCTGTATGTAAATATATATAGACTAATCGGCCCAGCTCTCTCAGGCATGACACTGGCAGTTGCAACAGATGCAAAGCAGTAAAATGATCTGTTCATCTGATATTTAAGTCTGGGTACAATAACATTGTTTATGTGGAGCTCGACAGGCAATTAGTTGGTCATTCTTTACAATTTCAAAGATATAAATCTATTAGTGTCGGAGTGTCTGAGTCAGTTTAGTATCACACAAGCAAATTGTTAATCAATCAGGAACTTCTAACTACAACATTATACAGATAGCATCATATTACAGAATATTTTTTAATATTACTGTACCAGAGTTCTATTTCAAGTTGACTATAACCGAAAAAAAGATGAGATCATTAGATGCTGAAGCAAGACTTATGAAAAAAGAAATAACAGTCTTCCTGTTACAAATCATTTCAGTTCAATGATGGGTTGTGCTGTTACTGCCTAGTGTTACTGATGATTAAGGCTATGCCAAGTGTGGTATGGCAGCCTAGTTGACAGTAATGTTGCTGTGAAAATACATACCTGAGTGAGTTTGATGCGTTTTTTGCAACTGTTACAGTATGGTGGATAACATTTTAGATTCGTTTTAATCTAAGATGTGAAATTCAAAGTAAAGACAAGAGCACATCAACAAATACAGTAGTCATCTCAAGGTACCTATAGGATAAATATTATAAGGCAGCTGTTTGATGCTCAGCAGGTGGTGTAGGGTAGGTTGCCTGCTGCAGTAGTTGTTAAGAGTGCTAAGGTTTGGGGCTTAATAATGTTCACAATAACACTCACTTTAGAATTCAAAGGTAGAGTTGCACATTGAGTTGATAATAATCTGTAGGTTCATGATTACAAGTAACCATTTCACACTGTCACATTGTTTATACATTAGATCAGTTGTCGTTATAAAATATTCATGAAGGCTGCTTTAACCACCATCCAGGACCACAGAGAGTATAGAGCTGAAAATCATTCTTTAAAACATCTAAACAGTCAATTCAAAGTAAGTGAAGTCATGGTCAAAGTTGAGATTTTTTCAACAGTATGATTAGTTGTTGTAAAAATATCCTTGAAATCCTTTTCTCTACATTGGCCCACCTGGTTAGACACGTTAAACAAATTGGAATAAGCATGGCTCAAACTGACTTACAGAAACTAAAGCGTGACTCTAGCCTGTGTCGAGAACGTGCTCATTGTTGTGGAGGTGCTCGGGTTCATCAGCCTCACTTTGCCAGGGCTGAGCCAAGGTACTGACCCTGAATATGTTTGCGTGGCATGGGAATTAATAGGATCCCAAGACTGTTGAGCTAAACCACGTTAGGGCGAGGAACAGATCATAGCCGATGCTGATTGCTCCTCATGACTCACTCCTCCTCTCTCTTTTTATGTGGAGAAAATTTAATTCCATATCAAGGGCATAGCAGAAATGTAGTCCCTCAGGTTCTCTCTCTCAGGTTGCTGATGTGACACACTTTTTTTGTTATTCGGCTTACATAAGAAAAAGAAGAAAAAATAAATAACACTTATACTCATGTAAACAACACCTATTAGTAATTTAGTTCTGAGATTTTTTCACAAACATTTGATACATGCTTGTAACGTGTACACTAGACAAACTCTAGTAATAATCCAAATGTTATCTCAGTGGTTGACCTCCAGTTCTGCCTGTGGGCCGATTGCCTCTCCGACCTTATCGCTGCCCGAATTATTTTGATTTACCGTCACAAATATATGAAAGTTTGCCTGAACGCTTGCTTTATTTCTCTTTTGCCTCCTGCATCTGAGTCGCCTTATTTAATGTCTGCCTGTCTTCTATAAAAAGAGCAGTCTGGGTACCTAATCACTCACTGTAAGATATAATCGTCTGCTGCTCTTTGAGATATTCCTTCAGCCACAATAAAGGCATCGTTATATGTTCACTGCATTTTTTTTTTTTTTGATTACATTGTCTTAGAAATGAGGTGAAGCTGTGACCTTTCACAGAGTCGCATTATAGATTTGAATTATAGTAATGACATTTAGTGCAGATCTTTGAAAATGACACCTCCCATGAATCTTCTTGGCTGTATTTTGATGCTTGTCGTGTGCTCAAGCCTTGATTGAATAGCTCATGGATTAAGTTAAATTAAAAATAAGAACATGCCATTGAGCAAGCAAGACAGTGAAAACATGATAGCTAAATGTTGGTGATTAAGTCCTGATCCATGCTTAATGAGCATACTGCTGCGACAACTCTGTGTTAACACCTCCCGTCAAAGAAATACTAAGCTCAATTGATCTGGCATGACGTGATTCATTTGCTGCAGAGTGTCTCTTTTCCTCTCTCTCTGATCCATACCTCCACATCTCATCATCTGACAGCTACTGGCTTCTGTCTCTGTGCTGTAGCCTATGCATGGCTCAACACCAGGCTGATAAAACACAAAGGTTATCCCTCCAACCTTTATTGATTTAGTTTTGTTACCCTCCTCACTCGCTCACTTCCTCACCAAGGCTGAGTGGATGCTGTGAGGGAAATCTTAATCACCCCTTGCTAATGCTATCGGTCACTGTGATTTTGGAAGTGAATAATTATTGTTTGAGGGTGATTGTTTTAGTAGGCAGGAGAGAAATTGGCTGCTGTTCCATTTCCCGCCTTTGTATTGGCTTCAAATTGGTTGTGGGTTCTTTCTAATTGCAGAGGCGACAGACAGAAAGGACTTGTTACGATAATGTCTAAGGTTGGGAAGTAATGTGGTTGTTTTTGTACTTACAAGGTGGTAAGTGAGTAATAGAAATGTGAAAATACTTTCTGCGACCAGTTCCCAGCAAAATGAGAGGCATGCTGCAATTGAAGGCTATAGTTATATCAAGAATACATAACACTCATCACTCAGTTCAAGGCTTGAACTAAGAGTAAGGGTAGATTTTAATATGAAATATACAGTATGTTCATACAGGTATTTTTTCCTTTAACTGAAAGTCCTGACAGTTGACTGAAAATGTAAAACAGACTCTTCTGCTCACAGCAACATGATGAAATATGATTACTACTTAAAAACTGTAAATTACATCTGACAAGCCCCAAAGACTGTTGCAGATATCAGGAGGCCTTGGCATTAGACAGTGACAGGTAATGAATGGTAAGATTGGCGAGCCTGGGCCAATGAGAAATCCAGATTGAGAAAGTGCTGCCTGTTTATTGGTGCTTAATGAAAAACAATTTATCTAAATCACCACGAGGGAGGGTTCCCAGTTAAAGCTCTGGAAAGAAGGCTAGCATTTCTGTCAGTGACAAATGTGCTGTTGTTTTTCCAATTCAAATGGAATTGACGAGAGAAAACACAGCCATTTGGGCTGTGAGCGCCATTGCTACCCACCGTTCCACCACACAATTACAGAGGTGTTGTACTTTAAGCAAGATAACAGACTAAATAGTGAGAGAGAAACATTCAAAGCTGCACTACCTCATGTTTTAATGCTAACAAGAAACAAGGTAGGTTGGTTTGTACTCAGCTCCCTTAGAACTTTGGAGTCAGGCTCATTTTTTACTTTTCTGGACCACAAATTGTCCTATTAACCCTAATTCCAGCTGCAACAGGAAACGGCTTTCAGAAAATAATTAATGGTAACAACACAGCAACCTGCTGGAACCTAGGCCATTTACCTGGAACCAAATGGCCAACAGATCCAGTAAGCAGTTAGGTGAGAATCTATGGAAGTGGAAGAGCTAGCAGTCAGATAAACAATGTTTTCAGGATTTGAGGACAAAAACTGATTTTTTTTTTTTTTTGCACTAATGTCACCAGAAATAGAGCATTCTGAATCAGCTAGTGCAAATATAACCAATTAAAACTGGGTTTTACTTTGTGGGTGTTAACATATTAGCAACTGTTTCATAAAGGAGAGCTGTCACGCTCATCTGCGGCTCCATATTTTTTTCTTTATTTATATTTAGAGTAGCTTTGTGAGAGTTACAGCTCAAAATAATCTTTATCTCATTCTGGGCCTTTCTTTTGGCTCACAGAAAATACATGAATATACCATTCATATAT
>VUQS01041621.1:2743-14914 GCA_015108495.1 Heterochromis multidens | reverse complement strand
GCCTCCTTTTGTTAAGGAAACTAAGTTCTCTTGACATCTGCAGTAAAATGCTGCAGATGTTCTATCAGTCTGTGGTGGCAAGTGTGCTGTTCTATGCTGCAGTCTGCTGGGGAGGCAGCATCAGAAACAAGGATGCAAGGAGACTGGACAAACTAGTGAGGAAAGCTGGCTCTGTAATAGGAGCCAGACTAGACACGCTGGGGGAGGTGGTGGAAAGATGCACACTAAAGATGTTAGAAGCCATCCTGAACAACTCTGATCACCCACTTTATAACATCTTCATGGAACAAAAAAACATCAGTACTGGAAGACTCCAGATACAGAAAATCATTCGCACCCACAGCCATCAGGCTTTACAATTCTCATATAAATAGCAGATGAGCTATCAGACAAATGAATTTCCCTCTGGGATCAATAAAGTTATTTGTATTCGTATTCGTATTCGTATCTCCTTTAAAAGCGTGATTAGTGAGCGAGGAAGCTACAGTTAACCTAAAAGCCACTTCCTGCTCAGCTATTTTCTCACAGGTAAATTACTGCAGTTCTCAAGAACATGCCATTTTTGGTCTTTTAGGAGAAGAAGAAATCTGCATCATGGAGGCTGGTGGAAAACAATTCTGGGTTTGATTTACATTATTTACCAAAAACTTAAAAATTGTACCATTTCCTGTACAACATGTCTTGTCAAGAAATGTAACCAGTGAACGAGAAAACCACAGCTTGCTTCTCCTCTGAATTTAAAACCACAAGAAGACCACTTCCTGCTCAGTTGTCTCTCACAAATAAATTACTTTAGTTCTCAAGAACACCCAATCCCTCCTCCTTTAAGAGCTCAACAGAGCTTCATCATGATGGCTGGTGTAAGACAACGTCTGGGTTTGGCCTTGGCCTTCATTGGCTTTCTAGGGAGCATCATCGGCTGTGTTATGAATAGTTATAGCCTCCAATGGTTCTTACACCATCACTGTTCATGTGATCTGGGTGGGTTTGTAAATGAGCTGTGTGGTCCAGAGTACATGCCAGATGCAGTGCAAGGTCTACAATTCAATGTTGTTTTTACCAACACCATTTCTCAGATGTATTTTCCACAAACATCTGTCCTTCAGACAGTGAACAGAATACTGACCAAATCAAAAAATGTGGCTTTAATGCTGCATTGAATTGTGGTGGTTGTTCACTAATCACTAGGTTGGATTCCCAGGGCCCGTTTTTAACCTACATTTTGCTACTCAGCTCATCTTCTAGCTATGATTCCTTCTGTGTCAAAATAATTTTCTAATATAATCACTTTTTAACACTCACACATGTAGCTCATGGCTACATGCACATGTTCTAAAGAATACTTTGGACATATCATATTAATCAAATAAAGATGAACATGTCAGTCCATGAGCTACAACTATCTGTGGGTAAGTGAGTAAGGTCACTGAAAGTTGGGTGTTCTTTCTGGCAACTCTACATTAGCATCTGCTGTGAATAAATCTCACATATTTCAGGGATACAGAAGGAATTTAGATTATTTGATGTGCACTGAAAGAACTTAGTGATTCAGTTTATATTTTATCACAAAATTCTGAATAAATAGTTGATACTGAAACTAAGATTACCACACTGCAGTGTGATTTTATCAGCACTGATCATTTGATGAGTCCCTTTTTGCATAATTAACATAATTAAACAAATAATGCATGTCTTTTTCAAAATACTGCATTTTAAAAAATATAAAAATATGCATATTTCTGTGTGTGCCTTTTTTAATGTATACAGTTGTGGCATGAATGTCATGGTAATTTTGATCTTTTAATGATGTCTTCGAACTCTTCTTTTTCAAGGGTGGAATAATTGTACTTCATACATACGTACATCTTTAATGACTTGACCAAAATATAAAAAACAAGAATTGGGTGCACCATCAACATCAGCACTACATAGTCCCTCTCTGTGTGGATCACGCAGAGATAAAGAGGTAAAATGTAGACGAAGCAGCGCTAAGCGATGTAGCTACTACCTCTTGCCAATGGGCAAAAAAAGAACTCCCTACTACGTAGTGCCTCCCACTACCCACACACCGCATATACACCGATCAGGCATAACATTATGACCACTGACAGGTGAAGTGAATAACACTTATTATCTCTCCATCATGGCACCTGTTAGTGGGTGGGATATATTAGGGAGCAAGTGAACATTTTGTCCTCAAAGTTGATGTGTTAGAATCAGGAAAAATGGGCAAGTGTAAGGATTTGAGTGAGTTTGACAAGGACCAAATTGTGATGCTAGACGACTGGGTCAGAGATTCTCCAAAACTGCAGCTCTTGTGGGGTGTTCCTGGTCTGCAGTGGTCAGTATCTATCAAAAGTGGTCCAAGGAAGGAACAGTGGTGAACCATCGACAGGGTCACGGGCAGCCAAGGCTCACTGATGCACGTGGAGAGCGAAGGCTGGCCTGTGTGGTCCGATCCAACAGACGAGCTACTGTAGCTCAAATTGCCCGAAAAAGTTAATGCTAGTTCTGATAGAAATGTGTCAGAATACACAGTGCATCACAGTTTGTTGCATATGGGGCTGATGACCCTTGTCCACCGCCGAAAATGCCAAAAATGAGCACATAAGCATCACAACTGGACCATGGAGCAATGGAAGAAGGTGGCTTGGTTTGATGAATCATGTTTTCTTTTGCATCACACGGATGGCCGAGTGCATGTGCATCGCTTACCTGGGGAACACCTGGCACCAGGATGCACTATGGGAAGAAGGCAAGCTGGCGGAGGCAGTGTGATGCTTTGGGCAATGTTCTGCTGGGAAACCTTGGGTCCTGCCATCCATGTGAATGTTACTTTGACACGTACCACCTACCTAAGCAGTGTTGCAGACCGTGTACACCCTTTCATGGAAACATTATTCCCTGATGGCTGTGGCCTCTTTCAGCAGGACGATGCTTTCTGTCACTAAGCAAAAATGGTTCAGGAATGGTTTGAGGAGCACAAAAACTAGTTTGAGGTGTTGACTTGGCCTCCAAATTCCCCAGATCTCAATCCAATCGAGCATCTGTGAGATGTGCTGGACAAACGAGTCCGATCCATTCACCACCTCGCAGCTTACAGGACTTTAAGGATCTGTTGCTAACATCTTGGTTCCAGATACCGCAGCACACCTTCAGGGATCTAGTGGAGTCCATGCCTCGACGGGTCAGGGCTGTTTTAGCAGCAAAAGAGGGACCGACACAATATTAGGCCGGTGGTCATAATGTTATGCCTGATCGTTGTATGTCGGCAATACAACGCTGTGCTGTCTGGGTGGGGTCTATCTGTGCATGTTCCTGGGTTTAGATATGAAAATTTAAAAGAATATATGTATGTATACATAGATGGAAATGCATTCAAACTAAAATGGTAGAATAAAAACATGAAATGATGATGAATTGATGCATGTGTCAATTACATAAATACAACCATTTTTGATAGAGGATGAATTTTCTCACCAGCACTTGGCCGCAGCAAGGAATAGGAAATAGGATAGGATAAATAGGAAAAATTACGGATTAAGTTCCATAAATGCAACACTTTTTTTTTATATCACAGCTGCAGGTCCGTGTATAGCAATATCGTTTCAAGACTCCGCTGAGAAAAATAAAGGAAGCCGGTCTTGGAAAGTTTCACATTTAGTCCAGCAGATGGCAGACATCTCTTTTCATTCAAACTTAACTTTTCAAGTTTTTTCTCAGTTTTTCTTTTATTGGTTGTTGATAGGCAAAGCTGTGCTTTTTGAAACGCTGAAACGTTTGAAGCAATGTTTTGTCTATGATGGAATGAAGTGTGAATGAATGTAGGTGATTATGCTTATGGAAAATGAAGACTAAGAAAAAAAGGCAAACATGTCTAAATTTGTTATATGTAAAGATTTGCATTCAATAATTATTTTTTACTTTTTTGGGGCTGAGTTGACTTCTTTTTTTTCATAAATTACCTCCCCAGTCTTTGAAAAAATCCGTTGACACAGCACACTTGATCATAGTTTTGTCGTTTCCATCTTTTTTTTCCTAACCCTTCTGTGGGGTCTGGCTTGAAACTGGAGTGAAACGTGACGTGGGTGTTTCGAACCATGCTTTGGAGGAGTGTTTCCAAACACCTGTCCTCCGTAAGCTCGGCACAGCGTCTAAACGTCAGTATCGAGCATCCCATCCTTATTATTAAGAGGTGCATTTCATTTAGAGGTTGTCATCATTAAAGCCGCTGATAGCAATGTTCTTCCGTTCCCTGCGAACGCGTTTTAGCAAGCTTTTTGCGTTTGTTTTCTTCGTGTTTGCAGTTTTGGAGGCGACAGAGTTCGAGGGTCGACCCCAGACGGTGCGGGAGCTTCGAGCAGCCCTGACTGATTTGGCCTGGCATGGAAGGACTTACTTGGGCAGGCTGGTCGGAGAACAGACGCTGCTGTCGGTGGAGAATGTAACTCTCCTTATTTTTCAATGTATTTATCAATGCATTTAACACTATATGCAAATATATATGTCAAAATATAAGAGAAATACTATTTTTTTTTAAATAAATGTATAATAAATAGATACAAGAAGCATATATACACTTCACATTTATGTAAAAATCATATGAACCCCCCCACACGAATCGCATAAAGACCACAGCTGTGATAGACCTTTGATGCTGGCTATATGTGCATTTGTGTGAGAGTGTTTCTACCGTGACTACAAAGCTACAGCTTTATCTTAGCAATTAACTTTTTGAATGAACTCTCTTCACTTTAATCAGAGCAAACCCTGCTCGTCTTAAAGAGACAGGAGCTATGACAAAGTATTTCAGACATAAGGGAATAGAAATGTTGCCCTATTGAAAAAAAAAAAGTGTTTTCATTAACATTAAAGCTCGTTAATCTGTTCTAGTAAAGCCCAAAACAAAAGTATGGATCTATAATAGTGGTATTTTGAAGAAGAGAAATCAATAAGAAAAGCCTTGAAGAACAGTCTGTAGAACTGCTATTAAATCTTATCCATGGTGATCTTTGCTTCACTTGATACCTTAACACAAAAATTATTGTACTGACTAATATTCATGTCTCTGATTTTTTTTTAAATCAATACAAGAATCACGGGATAGTAGTTTACAACTGCATCTGCAGAACAGAATGATAATAATTAATTAAACTTTCACAAAAACAATGACAATATGAAATCTATATAATGAGTTTCTTGATGCATGCTCAATAATCCAGGTAAAAGAATCCCAAAAAGCTGAATCTGTTCATCTGGACGTAGCGTTTTCAGTGGGAGAAAACTCCCACTGAAAACGCTACGTCCAGATGAACAGATTCAGCTTTTTGGGATATATCATGAGTTCAGTTGTTGAATAATGGGGGAATGAAAATACAGCAAGAGTGCCAGCAGGTCATAGCTACTTTCAGCTACTCTTGTCACAAAGGGTTACCACAGCAGGTAGCTTCACATGTTTGATTTGGCAGAGTTTTATGCGGGATGCCCTTCCAGTTCAGCAATACCCTAATGAGTTTTGCTTTTGTTTTCTTTTCTGGTTATTGTACTTAAATATTTTAGTATTATCAGACTATGGTTTACCCATGAAAATGGTCACTTGCACAGTATTCACATAGTGTCCTCTCAATTAATGATCAAATATTGAATTGCATAGGCAAAATGTCAAGGAGGCACAAGCTTTTCAACTCACAGAAAATGTACATTTTATATTTCTTCCATTTCTAGTTTTTCTTAGCTACACACATCTAGAACTCTGACGTATATAGTATGATGTGGCTATATAAACAGCATTTCTAAGTGATGCAGACTTATGCACTGTCTAAATAAGAGTATGTGGAGGGTGCGTGACCACACATTTACTTTTCTTGGAATTTTACAGTTTGTATCTCTTCGTTGTCCTCAGATAACAGGTATTTGGTGTCATGGTTCCTGGGCTGTTGAACCAGTATTTTGAGTTTTGTACTTTTTCTGCAGAAATTGGTTTGTTTTCTTTATATGCCTAGTTTTGGTTTCATATTTAGTCTGTTCCTGTTTTCAGTTTATATTATATTCCTTGAGTCCCTCTGTATTTGTGCCTCCCTCGTGTTCCCGTGCCAGTCCCTCGTCTCGTCTGTCAGTCCTGTTCCCTTGTTTGTTTACCTTTTGTTCTGTGTCAAGTTCACTTATCTTAGTCTTGTTTTCAGTGTTGTACTTCCTATTTTATTTTGCTGAGTCTCTGGTCTGTGTGCATCATGTTCTATTTACTTCCTCATTCTCGTTATCCCTGATTTGTTCCTGCCTTGCTTCCCACCTGTTCTCCCTTTGTCAAATCATCTGCTGTGTATATATTGTCTCTGTCTCCCATAGTTCCTTGTTGCGATCCCCCTCATCCCTCATTATGTGTGAAGCCTCTGTCCGTCCATCAGCCAACCAGCCTGTAGTTTTCAGTTAGCTCTGCTCCGCCTTATGTTTGCCATATCTGTCAGTAACCAGCAAATAAAGCTGTGACTTTAAGTTTGATTCTGTCTCTGAGTCCTGCACTTTGGGTCCTCTCTCTACCTGCTACACGCATCACATGACATTTGGGTTTCCTTGGTCTCTTCTGGTCTTTTGGTGTGTCCACTTTTAAAAGTTCTCCCTCAGCAGAAGTGTTACTTCTTAAATAATATAGGAAGATAAAATTACATTAATGTCAAAAAGTCAACATTGTCATAAGATATAATTCAGTTAATACTAAGCAAAAAAATCCAAATACAAATGAGTAGTTTTTGTGGCAATGTATAGCTAATTGGTTATAAAGAACCTGATGTGCTCCCTCTGAGCTAGAATAAGCTCTTATAAGCTTCTTCTTCTCCTCCTCCTTTCATCAGAATCAGAATACTTTATTAATCCCAGAGGAATTTATGTGGTCATAGTTTCAGCTACTACCTTTAGGGGTTGTCACAGCAGATCATCTGCCTCTATCCCTAATATCATCCTCTTTCACACCAACCTTCTGCATATCCTCGTTCACTGCATCCATGAACCTTCTCTGGCAGCTCCATATTCCAACTCTTTTGTCCAGTGTATCCACTATCCCTCCTTTGTACATGTCTAAACCATCTCAGCCTTGCCTCTCTAACTTTGTCTCCAAACTGCTCAACCTGAGCGGTAATTTCTAATTTTATTCATCCTGGTCACTCCCAACAAAAATCTCAGCATCTTCAACTCTGCCACCTCCAGATCCTCCTCCTGCCTTTTTCTCAGGGCCACTGTCTTCAAACCATACATTATAGCAGGTCTCACTACCATCTTGTAAACATTCCCTTTCACTCTTGCTGCTATCCTTCTGTCACAATTAACCCACTAGTCTCACCCTGCTCCACCACTCAGCTCCACCTGCATTCTCTTCTTCACCTCTCTTGTGCACTGCTCTGGATGGTTGACACTAGACATTTAAACTCGTTCACCTTCACTACCTCTACTCCTTGCATCTTCAGTTTTACACCTGTCTCCCTTTCATTCATACACATGTATTCTGTCTCATTTCTACTGATTTTCATTCCTCTTCTCTCCAGAGCATACCTCCACCTGCTCCCTACTCTCACTACAGATCACAATGTCATCTGCAAACATCATAGTCCACGGAAACTCCTGCCTGACCTCATCTGTCAACCTGTCCATCACCATTACAAACAAAAAGGGGCTCAGAGCCGATCCCTGATATAATCCCACCCCCACCTTGAACCCATCTGTCACTTCTACCACACACCTCACGACTGTCTCTCTGTTCTTATACATGTCCTGCATCAGCTTCACATACTTTTCTGCCATTCCTGACTTCCTCATCCAGTACCACAGATCCTCTCTTGGCACCTTATCATATGCTTTCTCTGGATCCACAAAGACACAGTGGAACTCCTAACCTTCTCTATACTTCTTCATCAACATTCTCAAAGCAAATTAGTGCTCTTTTTTGACATGAAGTCATACTGCTGCTCACTAATTGTCACCTATTTTCTTAACCTAGCTTCAACAACTCTTTCCCATATCTTCATGGTTCATCAGCTTTATCTCTCTGTAGATACTACAGCTCTGCACATCACCCTTGTTCTTGAAATCTGTACCAGTACACTTCTTCTCCATTCCTCAGGCATCCTGTCACTCTCCAGGATTGTGTTAAACATCTGGCTAAAAACTCCACTGCCCTCTCTCCTAGACATCTCCATACCTCCCCCCCAACCACCTTTCCACTCTTCATCCTCTTCATAACTGCCCTCACTTCCTCCTTACTAATCCTCTGCTTTTCCCAATTCACCAAATTTCCTCCATCCATCCTCCTCTCTCTCATTTTCTTCATTCATCAGCTCCTCAAAGTATTTCTTCTATCTTCCCTTCAATTGTTAGTACATTTCCATCTCTATCCTTAATCATCCTAACCTGCTGCACATTCTTTACAGCACAATATCTCTGCAAGTCAATCTTATTGATTGAATAGATATTCTTGGTGTGTGTTCTGGTAGCTGCAATTCCATCAGTGTGAAAGAGAGCTAACAGCAGATCTGGACTGAAAATCAGTGGCAGCAGATCTTATGGAGTGATAAATCCAAATTTGAAATTCTTGATTCAGATCATCATCAGAATGTATGGAGAAGGTCAGGACAGAGGTACAACAGTGAGTGTCTACAGTTATCTGTAAAACACAGTGGAGGCTCTATCATGGTTTGTGGCTGCATTTCAGCCAGTGGTGTTGGAGATCTTCTCAAAATTGATGGAATTATGAAAGGAGAAATATAATGTCAGATTTTGATCCACCATGTAATACCATCTCGAAATAATTTGATTGGCAACGATTGTCATTTTTCAGTATGACAATGATCCCAAACACACTGCCAATGTGGTAAAAGCAAACCAGGATAGAAAAACACACAATGGACCACTATCAGTCATGTGCTGGTGCTGTTTTCCCATATGTGCTGTATTTCCGTGTGTGTTTGCACATGTTAAAATTAATTGCTGCACCTATTTCCTGTTTTCCTAGCAAAATATAAAGAAATGAGGGGTGGCTCAAAACTTTTGCACAGTACTGTAAATTAATATATATCCATACATGGTGCATGCATATATTGCAATATATAGAAAAAATATAAGTACTGTTCACATATATGGAAATTTATACTAAATATATTGCATTATAATTTACAATATATTTCCATATATTCTTGTTTCATAAAGGTCTCAGGGGCTTGTGGCTTATCTAAGAAGGCAAATGTGCAAGCATGCAGATTTGCATGTGTATTTAATGTATATTATTAGTATATTACCAAGTGAACTGAAATGTAGAGGCTACTTTAACACACTTTTAATTTACTTTAAAAAAAACAAAAAAAAAAACAAGGGGCAGTCATCTGCCGTGACCGGTTGGAGGTGAGGAGAGAGAGACAGGACAAAAAACACACAGTGGAAGAGAGCCAGAGATTGATAATAACTAATGATTAAATGCAGAGTGGTGTATAAACAGAGAGTGCAAAAGGTGAGTGAAGAAGAAACGCTCAGTGCATCATGGGAAGCCCCCAGCAGCCTAGGCCTCTTGCAGCGTAGCTAAGGGAGGATTCAGGGTCACCTGATGCAGCCCTAACTATAAGTTTTACCAAAAAGGAAAGTTTTAAGCCTAATCTTAAAAGTAGAGAGAGTGTCTGTCTCCCGAATCCAAACTGGGAGCTGGTTCCACAGAAGAGGGGCCTCAAAGCTGAAGGCTCTGCCTGTCGTGGTCCCTCTGTCCTCGCCACTTTCTGTCCATCTTTCCACCTCAAGCTCTCTACCTCATTCCTCTGCTAGCCTGGTTTGTGTGTGTGTATGTGTGCATGTGTATCTGGGTGTGCTGGTTTTGGTGTAGTAGTGGGACTCGGTGGCGAGTTCCCGCCTTTTGGTTCCACACACCTGCTGGAAATCACGCATCTGTTTGTGATGACCTCGTCAAGAGCCACTACTTAAGTGAGTGGTTGAGCTTCAGTCGGCACTGGATTGTTGAATGACTACAGTCAGTGTAACCCCGGAACTGGTGTTAGTTTAGGGAACCCCTTGTTACCCGTCTCTTCTTGTGTACAGAAACGTGTGGAGCGGAGGTGTGGAGAAAGTGGTGAGCACTTTGTAAATACTGAGTGAGCTGAAGAGGAGAGCGACCTTCTGAAGAAGATTCACTGACACCTGGGATTGGGATCAAGACTGTGGACTTGGGGTTTTGGGATTGTTGTTGTTGCACAATTTTCAATGTAAATAAATTCACTGTAACTGAAGGAGTCCTGCATTTGAGTCCTGCTTTGCCTCATGGCAAACTTGATACCGTCTCCCATTCTACTTTTAAATATCCTAGGAACCACAAGTAGGCCAGCAGTCTGAGAGCATATTGCTCTATTGGGGTGAAATGGGACTACGAAGTAAATGCCTGTGTTATAAAACAATCTTTATTTATAGGTAATTGCGTGTTTGTTTTGGCTTGCAGTTATGTGCCTAACATGATTACACTGATGGTTCACATAAGTGGAGCAATGATGTCTTTAATGTTGTTTGATATACTGAGTAAAAGTGAGCAATATTAAGGATGATTTTCTGGTTGGCTTCTTTTCAGTTTTGGTGTTAGATTTATAAGGTAAATGTAGGCTGTTACTAACCATATCTTGTTTCTGTCCACCTCTTTCTTTATTACTACTATTACCTATTATCCTGTTTCCTCACCCTCCAGGATTTCTCTCAGGTTATGGGTGTGGTTGCAGAAAGAGTGGCTGATCATCTAAATGCATTACAACATTACATCTCACAATTCCTGCAGGCTATTGGAATTCAAGGTAAGGCTGCTTTTTCTAACAGGCCAGTAACTGGAAAACTACAAAAACTAAAATAAATGTGCTCACACTGTGGCATTGCCCTCCACTTACTCTTCTACACTTACCAGGCTGTGGGGAGCAGATGCATAGATAGCAGTCTTGACTTTTTCCAGCTGTTTTGGAGCCTTAAATTTTTAGATAAAAAAATTATTAGTAAATGCTCATTACCTAACTAGACTTGAGCTACCCCAAATTTCTTAATTTTTTGCCAGGATAATGGGAAATCGGTGTAATTATTTTTTTGAAATGTGCAAACATAAATGGAAATATAGTATATAAGGAAAAAACAGAGTTTGCACATTTCTTGTTGTTTGCACACAAAAGATTGAAACCTTTTGTCCTCCACAATGGAAAATGGCTAAACATGAAAATGGGTATTGTTTTAGCCAGCATGTAATTTTACAAATTCTGCACTCTGCTTTGCAGTCTCCAATATCATTGAAATGCAGCCAGATGCTGCTCATTCTACGTTTTAGATTGTTTCTTCACTTTTTTCCGACATGCTTGCATTTAAATCCGGCTCCCCCATCTCTGTGTACCTGGCTTGTACCACTACACTCGCTGTCTTCGGAACGTTGGCCCCCTTCCTGTCATAGTTTTAACTCTGGATGCAGAGAAGGCATTTGATAGGGTGAGCTGGCCATTTATTTCTCTTCACCTCCCTAAAACATTTTGTATTTGGCCCTTACTTCATCAGCTGGATCCAAATCCTATATAACACTCAAGCTAATCATTAATAGACAAATATCTAACCCATTTAATTTAAACAGAGGTACTAGACAAGGATGCCGATTATCGCCATCTCTTTTTGCACTTTTTATTGAACCTCTTGCTTCAGCCATAAGACAGATTGATATCACAGGTGTAGCAACAAATTTACATAATCACAAAATCAGTTTATATGCTGATGACATCCTTCTCTGTCTAATCCCACAACCTCACCATTTTCTGTCCACACTGTGATCAACAGCTTTGGTAAGGTCTCTGGCTACTCAGTCAACTGGTCCAAATCTGAGATTCTGCCTTTAAGTCGTACAAACTGGGATGCTGGGCCTGGGGACCGACACTGTAATCATCAACCCAAGTCATTAAATACCTTGGAATATATGTTGCAGCTAACTCAAAGGATATCTTCAAATTCAGCTTTACCCCATTGTTTCATAATATCTAAGAAGATCTTGAGAGATGGAACAAACTCCCACTCTTTAATCGGCTGCATCGCCACTATCAAAATTACAATTCTCCCCAAAGTAAACTATTTCCATTGACTCCTGTTGCTCCACCTCCAGGCTGGTTCTCCCTTAATTCTGCAGTCAACATATTCAATTGG
>VUQS01041620.1:0-13153 GCA_015108495.1 Heterochromis multidens | reverse complement strand
AAGCCAAATTATTTATTTATATATATATATATATATATATATATATATATATATATATATATATATATATATATATATATATATATATATATATATATTACAATCATTCACTCATCGATATATAAGGATGGATACAGCGATTACATCACAGATTTATAATGAGCTCCAAATAAAATCTCTAGTCTCCATCTTTCTAACTCTGACTCTGTGGACAGTAATGCAGCTGTCACACTATCAGCCAGTTTCCCCCCCACAGGAAACATTTACTGTATGTTACTGTAGACTCACTGTTTAAATCAAACTTATCTCTATAAAGCTGTTCTGACTACATTTCATGTTAACATTTGTTCACAGATTGTGATTCAGTCATTAAATGTCAAACAACATTTTGAAAGGTAGGCTACAGTGTCTGAAATTCAGAGTCTGACTCTTGACATATTGTCAACTGAAAATCACCTAAATCAGTCTCAGGGGGTCGACCCAGAACCGGAACTGCCCAAAGGTAGCCTATTAGGGTATAAGCTCCATAACAGATCAGCAAACCCTGTCCAAGTCCACTTGAATGGCAGGACAGATCCAAAATGGATAGGAATCATGAATTCAGACCGAATCAAGTCTGGATCCTGGCTTCATTCTTTTCCCAGCTCATCCCATCTGGATCCATTTTGGATCCATTCATAGTGGCTTATTTTGTCCTGAAACGATCTATAGGCTATTTCTTATTTAAAATGTCTCATCCTTCCGAAACTATACTGAAATATCTAAAATCTAGCTGACCAGCATAAAGAGAGTTCTATAAAAGCTGAGACATTTGTAATATGTTTGCCTTTTCTAATAAAACTTTACATTCATTAAAGACTTGGAAAGTTGCCCTGCATTTAATTCAGTAAAACATCTCTGATGTGGCTGTCAAGAAGTCATCATCTATCAGTGAAAGGTGATATTAGCTCAAATTCTAAATGCTTACACTGGGAACAGTCAAGCTTTTCTATGTCTAGTAATGATTAATTTTAAAAATGTAAAAGAAAAAAAAGTGAGGTTGTTACATTCCATCAGTAGATAAGAATTTTTACTGAAGAATCATTAAAAAAACATGAAATTGTCATATTTGTCAACTATAGCAAACAGTTTTTTGTTTTTTTTTAAATTAAAAAAAAAAACAGACTTGGGGCAGATCACTCAGGAGTCTCTGTTATCTGGTTAACTAATATCACGTTTCTCCAGATTTTTACCTTCAGTTTCTGTCACTTACATTTTGTCCTTGACATATAAATATGGTCAGCACTAACACATCGGTCCACTGGATTAAAATGGAGGTTCTGCTCTTTATTTACCTATTGCCATGGTGAATCGTGTTATCAGCACTCCACTGATGATGGCTTTCTTTCTCTACTCATGCACACGCTTAACTCAGGGTGAACATACTCAGAGTTGATTGAACTTACTCTGATCAGTATTATTGTAGGGTTTTTACCTTACGATATAAAGCGCCTTGAGGCGACTTTTGTTGTGATTTGGCGCTATATAAATAAAATTGAATTGAATTGAATCAGCTGTTCTGGAACAGGAAACTCAGAGTTGCTGATCTCAGAGTTAATCAATTCAGAGTTTATTTTTAAACTCAGAGTTTGTTGAACATGCTTCCTGGAATAGGACCCATGTCTCATGTTCAATCTGTCTTCTTGTCTGTCTGCTTTGTTTTAGTTACTTCCTGTCTTTCCTTTGAAAGATTCAGTTTTCCTTCATGTCTTGTCTAGCTTTTCTTCCTGTTCCTGCCCTCACTGACTCCCTGATTGTCTTCAGCTGTGTTTTGGTCCCCACCTCTTTCCTCTTCCCTCAGTACCTTTTGTGTATATGTTGTCTCGGTCATCTTTTGTCATTTGTGTGCTCACTAGCTCTGGTTTCCTCTGTGCTTTCTGAATACGTATTCCCAGTGTTTCCTGGATACTTGCATTCCATTCCCTGGCTTTGCTCTCTGCATCCTGGAACTTTATCTTTTTTTTTTCTATTTTGTAATTCGCTTTTTATTGCCTTTCCAACAGGTAATAGCAATAACATTTACATAGACACAAAAAAAGGAGGGGGGGGGGATACAAACCACTCAACTAACAAAGGTGTGATAAAAGAAAACAAACTGTAATAAATAAAAAGGGTACATTTGTGTATTTATATGTATTCATACACAAAGTAGGCATTAACATTTCATGGCATTACATGGCAGCAAAGCCCCTCTCTCAGCACCATCACATCATGTCCCGTATCACTTTACTATCTACCATCAGGCAAAGGAACAGCACTTTACATAAAATAACAGTGTCAGTTAGTGTCATTAGTTAGCTAACCAGTATTTAATCAATGTAGGGGCCCCATATTTTCACAAATACATGTACCTCCTGTCTATTATTCAACTTAAAAATCAACTGTTCATAATGAGCTATTTTAGTCATTTCTCCCAACCATTCACTAAATGGGATGTTGTCTTTTGTTTTCCAATGTCTAAGGACAATCCTACAATCTATAGTAAGGGCCAGTCTACACCACAGAGTCTGCTGAGCTGATAACTTTACTCCCTCCGTTACTATACCTAATATACAGAGTGCTGGGCTCTGTAATAGCTCTATTCTGAGTATTTTATTGAGAAACATTATTATATTTTTCCATAAATTCCATGTCATTTGGCATTCATATAGCATGTGTAAGTGTACCTCTACTCCTATCACATCACCAGCAAATATCTGATTCCCCCAGTTTTAATCTTGCCATCTTACAGGGAGTCCAGTACCTCCTATGAATGACCCTATACATAATTAACCTTGTCTGTACTTCCCTTGATGTCTTATATCAGGACCCAACAATTTCTCACCATGTCTCCAGAGCTATCCCCCCTTGTAGATCCTCTTCCCAAGCTCTCTTGAGACCCTCAAGGTTTGGCGGGTGATATTGTCTCATTAGACTATAAAACCTAGATGTCCTGCCCTTAGCCTTCCGATTACTCTGAAACACTTCCTGTATCGCTGTGTGAGATATTAGTGGGCCTTTTCTCCATGCCGACATTATACAGCTCCTTAATTGAAGATATTTCCAAAAGTCTCTTTTAGGGAGTTTATACTTAGCCATCATCTGTTCGAAAGACATAAAAATATCATCCTTGAAAACATCTTCAATAAAGATAGGATCCACCTTCACTCGTTTATGCCAAAGAGATGACTTCTTGGTAAAAGAAAGTTTTGACTCTGTCACTTGGTGTGATACTCTTGCAAACATCAACACTGGATTCCTAAATGGGATTTCTCCCCGTTTGTGAGATAAAAGCCCGTATAGGGAGAGGTTCTACAAGTTCATTTTCGATTGAGACCCAGCCTGATTTTCTACCATATAACTTTTGGACAAGTGATTAAGAGAAAAGGCATAGTGGTACCAATCCACTCTTGGTAAGCCAAGACCCCCATCCTCTCTTGCAGCATATAATTTTGTTTTGTTGAAAAAAGGTATTTTTCCTGCCCATAGAAAGGTATTCACAGCCTTTATTGTACCTTTTCAATAGCAGAGGAGGGAAGCTCAAAGGTAACAAATATGTAATATAATTAATTTGTGGAACAATCATCATTTTTAAGATGTTTATTTTACCCAAAAGCGAGAGCCCTAATTTGGCCCAATTTTGTAAGGTGCTCTCAATTTTCTGAATAAGTGGAAGAAGGTTTTCTTTCATTATGTTTTTTAAACCTGTGGTAAGTTTGATGCCTAAATATACAAGACCTGAAGGAAGCCATTTAAACTGCCAATTCTTCCTAATATTTGGTGGGCACAGGCTAGACAATGGCATTGCCTCTGATTTCCCCCAGTTTACTTTGTACCCTGATATAAGAGAAAACAAATTAATCAGTGATAACATATGAGGTACAGCTGTTTCTGGATTTGCGTTTAGCAACAGAACATCATCCACGTATAGCAGTAATTTGTGTTCTGTCTGTCCTGCATAAATGCCCTTGATATTTACATTGTCTCTAATGGCGGCAGCTAATGGCCTTCTGCAGTATAGAATTCAATTCAAACTTAAATTTGTTTAACTGCGAGAAAACTACTGGGTTCAGCTGGGATCGATGCATCTTTTCAAGATCTTTAATTTCTTTCTCCAATTCAACTGCACGTCTAATGGCCTGTTTTTTCAAATAAGAGCAGTGCTGTATCAGACGTCCCCTCAAAAAGGCTTTAAATGCATCCCACGCTAGACCCCAATTAGAAGTTGACCCTTCGTCAATTTCCCAACATTCTAGAATTTCCTTTTTAATAAAATCGCAACATTTCTCATTTTGGAGTAGGGAGGTATTGAGTCTCCATCAGCTTCTAGGAGTTTCGGATATAGACCCAAAACGAAGCAATATTTCCACCAGTGCATGATCAGACAGTACAATATTTCTGATTGATGCATTCACAGTCATGCCCACTAATTGTTTCGATATTAAAAAATAGTCTATCCTTGAATATGTGGAATGTGGGTTTGAATAAAAGGTATACTCTCTATCTCGGGGATGTAAAAGCCTCCAGATGTCAACTAGACCCAGCTCTTCCAAAACATCAATTGCTAACTGGGATTTCTGAACCTGTTTTGTATTTGTGGTATTTGACTTGTATAAAGCTGGGTTTCTCACCTGATTAAAATCTTCCCCAATTATTACATATGAATTCCCCATTTGTGTTACAATGTTACGGATGTAAGTAAAAAAAACTAGACTATCTATATTAGGAGTGTAAATATTAATAAGAGAGGACCAGATGCCGCAAAGGTCTACGTCTAGTGCCCTTTCCCATCTGTGAGTTGTTGGTGTATATTAATATTTTTACGAATTAGGATACTAATGCCCCGCTGTTTAGATGAATGAAGAATGTTTTACCAACCCAGTCTCTTTGTAATTTATTAGATTCTTCGTTATCTAAGTGAGTCTCCTGCAAAAAGCAAATCTCTGCCTTCTTCTGTTTTAAATACAAAAGAAGCTTCTTCCTTTTAATAGCAAGATTTGCCCCCTTTATATTCCAAGATAGAACTTTCCACAAAACCTAAATTTAAAAGAACCAATCCTCTAATGTGTAATTTTCTGTAAGTAAGCCTCATAGTGACAAATAAAGCTTGCATTACTGGCTTATAAGGGTCACCTTTTGCACCTTTAGTATTTAGTCCTTACTGTACATCATCATTCATGCATCATAACCTAGAACAAAAACTCAAAGCTAGACAGGATCATGACATGCTTCAAAATAATATTATTTGGATAAACCATCAATATACAACCCTCTATCCAGGGGAAAGAGGGACAAAAAGGGGGGGGAGGGGGTGTCATTCAGTCATATATGGATAAACTATCCATTGGTATATTTCAACTTTTCCAATTAAAAGATTGCAGATAGCTTGTATAAAAACTCAAATAGCTAAACACTCGACACGGCTCACCTGACTCTGTCCATCAACGATACTCTTCTTCACGTTATGCTGTGAGTTCAATGAGGTCCTTGTAGAAATAAAATCTCCCACTTCCTCTAGCGAAGCAAATATGTGTCGGATATTATCCGCCACAACTCTCTGCATGGCCGGGTATAGCATAGTATACCTTAGCTCCTTCTCCTGTAGCAGCTTTTTCACTTCATCAAACTTCTTGCGCCTCTGGATAATATCCTGTGAAAGATCCTGGAAGAAGGATATGCATTTGCCTTGCCACTCCACTCGTTCCTTTTTCCTGGCCACCCACAGCACTGCCTCCCTGGCTCAGAATCTCAAGAAACGCACCAGCATGTGTTGTCTCTGCCGCCTCGCTGACCGGTTCTGTGGGCACGCTTGATTTCAAAAATCCTGGGTCACCTCAATATCCAGTGCTTCACAGAGAAGCTTCTGTACAAACCCCTGTATGTCTCGTCCCTCTGCGCCTCCCACTACTCCCACTATACAGACATTGTCACAGCAGCTGGCATCTTCTAGATACGTTACTTTCTCCTGGAGCTGCGTGATGGTTTTTACCGCTACATCCAGCATCTCTCCTCGGGTTTGCCCTTGACCTTCCAGGGTTGAAATTCAGGCTTTGGCTTCATTCATTTGAGCCCCCAGCTTCTCTACTGCAACTTGGACTGCATCCATGCCAGATTTCAGTCCGCTCATATCCAGTGCGATGCCCTGTAGCAACGTTTTAATGCTCACTAATTCGGCTGTTCTATCTATTTGTGTTTCCGACGTTAGAGCAGCTGCCACATTTTCCTCCATGTCATCATGAGTCGTTCGCTTAGTTTGACTTCTCAAACAGTACAGTGTAAGGGTTTTCTGAACTGTCTGCATTCTAATCTGTAGTCTTGGGCCCTGGTGTATTTCTCAGTCAGTTGTAATGCTGTGTACTACATGAGCTAAATAAAATACAGCAACTACAATTTTACACCAGTGTCCCTCTGTGTTTGTGTCTGAAGTCGGCCTGTGTTTTCCTTTGGAATTTCACACCAAATCAGACATTTTGGGAGTTGCTTTGCCACAATGGGGTTGTTCTCATCTAGTGCCAACAGTTCAAGCAGTCCTAATTGTGATCATGAAATTATATAACCATGTTTCACTACCAGCAGAAAACTACTATCATGCCCCCTTCTAGGGCCTGGGCCCCAGTTAAACACCAGTTGTTTAGATTATGTGTGTGTGTATGGCTGGGCCTGGGTCGCAAGCTTGCTGAGCCCTGGCCCCTATTGGGACATGGTTGTGGAGGGTGGGGGTTGCCCCTCTCTGTCAGATGTCGGGTGGTTCTCGGGTGCCTGGGGCCCTGTTCTCGGCTTGTGCCGGGATGGCCGGACTCTGGCGGGGTAGGCTGCCCGTTGCCTCTGGGTGTCTGAGGCTCTTGCCCTTTGGCCGTGAGGGCTTCATCTGGGGACTCCCTCCTTCTTCTGCTGGGTTGGGCACACAGCTGTCATCAAGATGTGTGGCCTCGGGTCTTCAGTACTCGTGGGGGGCTGCGGACAGCCTGGGTCTCCTGGGTCTTTCTCTCTCTGCTTCTAGCTCCTGGGGGCCGTTGTTGACTTGTCACCCTCATTATCAAGTACATGTTTCATGACAAACACACATACACAGACATTCACACTCACACACACAACACACAACACAGCTGGTTGGTGTATACATGTTTTTTCTTATGTATATGCTCTGTCTTTTTATTCTTATCTTTTCTCCCCCTTTTTTTTCTTTCTTACTCTTTTTTTCCTGCCTGTCAACCCTGGCATTGCCATATTACACATGCACTCATGCAAATAATAATATAAATGAATAAATAAAGAGAAGAAAAGAAAAAGAAAAACACAAGAGGAGCCTATAGTGAATTTATAGAGCTCGTCTTGGAAAAGCAAATGTGTTTGGCACAACAGTGAATTCAGATCATGATTCTGATTGCAAAAGCTGCCAGACAAGACAGGCTTAAAAACAAATAGATTATGAAGATTATAAAGAGCTTTGTGCATGTCTCAGAGGGAGACAAATCTTTAAATAGGTAATAAAATATAGAGTGAGTGACCAAGCAGTACCACTGAGACACCAAAATCAAACAAGGAAAGATAAGGGGGTTTCTACATCAAGTATGTCAAATACCCAGAAGATTATTAAGAATGAGCATAGCTTATCAAGAAACAATAATTTTTAAAAAATAAACAGCAATGTCTTGTTTTTCCTATTTTATCATTCCCTTTATTTTTTATTTGCTTGCATGAAGCCATTCTACTGAGATTTAGTTCCAAACCTGATTACCGTATACAGTACATCTCTGCAAAAGTTGTAAGTTTGAATGTTTGAAAAAGAAAAAGTAGCCATAGTTCAGAAACACACACACACACACAAGCTGCATATCCAGTTCTTAAGTGTGTTGAATCCCTTTCATCTTTTATTTATTATTTGTGTCCCTGCTAAAGTCCTGTAATTTCACACTGAAGATGTTTGGATTTAATCAAATCATTAATGAAAAATCTTCACAGCAATTAGACTTTAAAGAATGTCAAAACATAAAATCATATTGAATGACATATATGTATCAGTATCTGCTGTGTCTGCTGATTATTATTCTACAGCTAAAATTATCGTCCTTTCAAGTGTCTGGTGGGCACGTGAAGATTGCTTTTCAGCTATATGTTTGTCTGACAGTGTTTCTGCTGGTGAAAAAAAAAGATAGATAAACAACTAAATGAATCAAAGTGAACAGCACTCCAAAAAAATGAATAAATAAGTGAATAAACACTTGCTTAAACCAAGCACCACTTAATGCAGAGTAAGAGCCCATTCCATAAATCTGGCAAACCAAATAAAAATTATGTGTGGCTTTATAATGGTAAAGAGGAAATACTGTAAGGGTCACATTTAGTAGAAGAAATCTGGACAGAAATTTTCAGTCAGGGGCAAAGTGACAGCCACCCAACAAAAAGTTAACAAATGCACACTTGTGCACAGGTGAGGCTGGAGCGTCCACAATTAGAATAATGGTTTCCACAAGGAAATAGTATTAAATGCACAATCAGAGATGAAGGAACAAGAAATCATTTCCATTTAGGCTGCTAAAGACAAGTGACTCCCACCCATGTCCTTGTTCTGCTGTGTTATGCATAGCATTCACAGTTGGAGAAAACAAATGCAGGAAGAGACAGGAAAAGAAGATGGCACTGCGGATGGCTGCCTTGGTACTTCTCGCTCTCGTGCTTTGCATGTTTCTGTGTGTTTACCAGGGAAGCTAACATACTGGACCACTGTTACACTGCTTTAAAGGAAGCCCATCATGCTGTTCGCTGTGCAGCTCTTGGACTCTCTGATTAATGTCTGCTTCACCTCATACCTACCTACAGACAGAAATGAAAAACTTCTAAGCCTGAGGTTAAAACTGTGAAGAAGTGGGCCAAGGAGTCGAAGGAGGAATTACAAGCCTGCTTTGACTGCACAGAGTGTTTTTGAAGCTGCAACCACCAACCTAAATGAACTCAGTGACACTGTGACGTCATACATCAGTTTTTGTGAGGACTGTGGAGACCAAGACCTTTTGGGCATACAATAATAACAAACAATGGTTCACTCCAAATCTGAGGAAACTGTGCCAGACCAAGGACCAGGCCTACAGCAGCGGGGACCAGGCCCTGTACAAGCAGGCCTTGTACAAGCTGAGCAAGGAGATCAGGGTAGCTAAGAGGAACTACAGTGAGATGTTAAAAAACAGCTTCTCAGCCAATGACCCTGCATCCATTTGGAGAGGCCTGCAGCACATCACCAGCTACAGGAATCCACACCCCCCCGCCACCCTGAAGAGAATCCCCGACTGGCTGATGACCTTAACACCTACTACTGCAGATTTGAAAGGCAACCATTCACACCTCCCATCTGCTCACCCTCACCTCACACCTACACAAAAAGACTACCTGCAGCCCTAACCCCCCTAACCTGTGACCCCCTTCATCCACTAAAGAAAGGAGGATGTGTGTCTGCTCTTCCAGAGACAGAAGACCAGGAAGGCTCCAGGACCTGACCATGTGTCTCCCTCCTGCCTGAAAGGCTGTGCCGACCAACTGGACCTCATCTTACCCAGATCTTTAATAGATCTCTGGAGCTGTGCAAAGTGCCCTCCTGCTTCAAACGCTCCACCATTATCCTGGTCCCAAAAAAGTCCACTATCACAGGATTAAATGACTATAGGCCTGTTGCCCTGACATCTGTGGTTATGAAGTCTTTTGAAAGACTGGTGTTGAGCCACCTGAATGACATTACAGAGCCCTTGCTAGACCCCCTGCAGTTTGCTTACTGGGCAAACAGGTTGGCCAAGGATGCAATCAATCGGTGACTGCACTACACCCTACATCACCTCGACCAACTGGGGACGTACGCCAGGATCCTGTTTGTGGACTGAAGGATGGGCAGCAGCAAGTGAGGCTGAGGAGCATCACATCCCACACACAGACCATCGGCACTGACCTCCCTGAGGGGTGTGCTCTCTCCCCGCTGCTCTTCTCCCTCTATACTAATGACTGCACCTCAGGAGAACTATCTGTGAAACTCCTGAAGTTTGCGGATGATACCACTATCATTGGTCTGATCCAGAATAATGATGAGTCCGCGTACAGACAGGAGGTGGACCAGCTTGTCCACTGGTGCAGTCAGAACCACCTGGAGCTGAACCCGCTCAAGACTGTGGAGATCACGGTGGACTTTCGGAACCCCCCCACCATCCCCCCTCTCACTATCATCAACAATACAGTATCTACTATGGATCACTTCAGATTCCTAGGATCCACCTTTTGACTGGATTTGAAGTGGTCCTCACATATAAACTCTGTCCGGAAGAAGGCCCAGCAGAGGTTGTACTTCCTGCAGCAACTCAGGAAGTTCAACCTGCCACAGCAGCTGCTGGTCATCTTCTACACTGCCAGTCTATCCTGTGCACATCAATCACTGTCTGGTTTGGCTCAGTCACGAAGCAGGACAGGGCTGCAATGGACAATCAGGTCTGCAGAGAGGATTATCGGTGCTGATCTTCCCTCCATCCAGGACCTGTACAGGTCCAGGGTTAGGTAATGGGCAGAAAACATCTCTGCAGACCCCTCACATCCCGGACATAAACTGTTCAAACTGCTGCCTTCAGGCAGGCGCTACAGAGCACTGTTTACAAAAACCAGCCGCCACAGAGACAGTTTCTTCCCCCAGAGTGAACCAGAGTCAAATTCCTTCTTTGTGTGCACAAACGTGGCCAAATAAAGATAATTCTGATTCTAAAAAGAAAAGATCCCAGAAATGTCATGCTCAAATCGCTCTTGAGAGCAAATCTCCAAGTTGATTACTTTGTTGCTTTTATTGCCAGCCACAAAGGCAGGGTGCACCCAGGCCAGGTCCTCCATTCACAGGGCTAACACAGACAGACAACCATCCACCTCACCATGCAGGCAACCTCAAACAGCCCCAGCCCAATGGCAGGTTCAGACACAGAACCCTTATGCTGTGGGACTGCACTAATCCTACAAGGATGGATTGGATTTTTTGGATAATAATACAACCAAAATATTTTGAAAAAATGTCACATATCAGAAAGCTACTCTAGGCTCATGGGTTGGATGCCAATATTACACACAAGTCAGACCTCTTCTGTAGCATTGTCTGTACTTCTGAATTGAATTGGGCGGAGAGGGATCCTAATGTGATTGTCTGTACCAATGACTGTATAAAAGATGGACGACATGGTTCCACTTCCTCCCACTGTACAAAAATGAAGCCAAAATTTCCCGCTTATGGGGGCTACCATCTTGCATTTTTGGAGCCAGAGTCTGCCCAATAGTGACTTGGGGTGGAGTCGTTGATAATACCCGCATGAACACGGCCCCCTGCACTTTTCACATAACCTGGCTGCTCCAATTTTAACAATCTCTGCTGGTGGTTTTACCGCGACCGATGGCTCGTTAAACTAAGGTAAATATAGCCACGTCTATATTTAAAAAGGCACACATTTTAACATGTTATAGTTCTATACAACATCTAACCTCATTCTGTAGCTCCTCCTAGCTCCTACTGTTAATGTGTTAGCTAGATTAGCAGTTAGCACGCATACTGTTTATGTTTGAGAGATGGCATCAACTGTACAAAATCCACAGAGGCCCAGAGTTATTGTAAATATCAGAACTATCTGGAAATTAAATGTTGTTTTTTTAGATTTTAGCATGGGACTGAGAATGATATAATGATAAAATTATTTTAAAAAAGATGATAAAACTGAAGATTTAAACAGTTTTATATCCATTACACATGCAGAGCAGCCTGTTAACATGGAAACTTTAAATAAAATGTTAAGATTTAAAAGCACACAAGCAGAAGGTTTCATAGAAGTGTAGTTTCCTCTTTTCATTTAACAACAGGACCCAGAGTCCACATTATTATCATCAAGTACATTTATCCTGGGGAAAAATGAGTGAGGGAGACCATCAGGGCCAAGCTGGGTCTGGATTCCTGGGTCCAGTGGTTTGTAGAAACTTCCTCGCTTTATTTCATCACAGCTGTCCTGTGCTAGATGTTCTGTTGACCCACTGAGGCAGACGTCATGTCAGAAATATCAGCAGGACTGAAGATCATTGCAGGGATCAAGCAGGACTCACAATCTTCACCAGCAGCTACCTCAGAGGGAAATCTTCTTTACACCTTCACCATAGGTCTGCCCCAGAAGATGGACAAACCCAGCAGTTTATGAACAGTGTGATTGCGACCTTTGCTTTGTGTAATGTTAGAAGTACTGCACATCATAGTCAGATAAAGCTCAGAGGCTCTGGACTTTTACATGATGATGTTCTATTCAGTCCTATAGAAAATTATATATTTAAAATATATATTATCCTCTCTGGTTACTGTGGTATGAATGCCTCTTAATTACTTTGTTAAATAACACACACTATTAGCAAAACGCAGTGTGAAAGAATTCCAGATTAAAGTTTTTATCTCAACATACAAGTGAAGACCTTATACCTCAGAAACATCAGAGAAAATGGGACGAGATGCTGCCCCAAGTGGAGGAGTTTAAGTATCTCTGGGTCTTGTTCATGAATGAGGGGTGTAATGGGAAATTTATTAAATTTATATTTAGATAGTATGCTTAAATGCTTGTGTGAATGTTTAGATGGAAAGCGTTACCCTTGTGCCCTTTAAGCCTTTTGTATATGTGAAACCACTCTGGGTTAAAGGTTAACAATGGCCTTGCTGGGAGAAGCAGGTCAGCAAAGGTCACTATGGCCTTATAAGGTAAAAGCAGTATATCTGGAGTTAAACAAATTCTTTAGGGAAAGAGGTTTGATAGACCAGGTGTGGAGGAGAGCGTGGGATTGTTAACTGAAGTGTAAACAGAAGATGAAATTTACCATGCGGCCTGTTTGGGGTGTGTATAAAGACTGCAGTGAACATGGGCTCAGGAGAGCACATGGACAGTGACGTCGTCTTTGTGTGTTCTCATCATGCATGAATTAAAAGGTATTGATTACAGCTGACCGCTCTTGTGGACTTTGTTCATTTTAAATTTTCCACTAAAATCTGGCGTTTGTCGGCAGGATGTTCCGAGTGGGATTGCTGAGAGACGCCCCGCGGCGGCTGGCCACCCTGGGAGAAATTTCCAGCCTCACCGGTGTTTGAAATAGCGGGAGGGCC
>VUQS01041609.1:2495-12706 GCA_015108495.1 Heterochromis multidens | reverse complement strand
CGACGTCTATTTCAGGGAAGGCCTTGTGTATTTCAGCAGGACAATGCAAAACCACATACTGCAGCTATTACAACAACATGGCTTCGTCGGAGAAGAGTGCGGGTGCTGAATTGGCCTGCTTGCAGTCCAGATCTTTCACCTATAGAGAACATTTGGTGCATCATTAAATGGAAAATACGTCAAAGACGACCACGAACTCTTCAGCAGCTGGAAACCTATATCAGGCAAGAATGGGACCAAATTCCAACACCAAAACTCCAGAAACTCATAACCTCGATGTCCAGACATCTTCAGACTGTTTTGAAAAGAAGAGGAGATGCTACACCATGGTAAACATGCCCCTGTCCCAACTATTTTGAGACCTGTAGTAAGCATCAAATTTGAAATGAGCTAATTTTGTGCATAAAATTGTAAAATTTCCCAGTTTCAACATTTGTTATGTTATTTATGTTCTGTTGTGAATTAAATATTGACTCATGTGATTTGGAAGTCCTTTGGTTTTGATTTTGTTCAAATTTAAAGAACGTCCCCACTTTTCTGGAATTCGGGTTGTATTTAGTTGAAAAACATCCATCCATTTTCTTAACTGCTGATCCAGTTTAGGGTTGTGGGGGACTAGAGTCTATCACAGCTGTCACAGGTTTGTACACTCTGGACAGTTTGTTACAGTAAATGTTAAAAAGTCCATGCTTATTAAACTGCAAATTATGTAGCTTGTAATTATCCTTCAGTACAACATGTTTTATTATTTTATTATTATTATTACTGTCTGTTACTGATCTCCTCAAAAGGAAAAAATCATTTGTCAGTGCCTTCCAAGATCCTTACAAGTCACAGCATCACTATGCATCTAGTATCACTAAGGTTTGGTTATATTTAGCATTTAAATTATTTGATTTTGTGTCATTATTTTGATTAAAACTACTCTGGGTTGGGCATACATTGAGTTCTACACAGTATATTTGAAATAACTACTAATAACAATTACTAAGTGCCTTTGTCCACAGGCAGCTTTTTTTGTATTGGAAAGGTAAAATGCTTCTATAAAACCCTTATTTTAGCTTGGTTACAAAAATGGTCTTGTAGCCCTTATTCATTTCTTCTTTGTGAAGACCAGTCCTCTGTAGTTTATTGGAGAAAACCTAGCTAAAGCAATACTAGATCAATGATATGGATCAGTGACATCTGAGGGAATTACAAACTACAATAGTTCTCCGTATCCTTGTCACAGGGAAAGAGTGTGATTAGAAAAATAAATCTACTTGTTACTAATCAAAAGAGATTTTTCTGCTAATGTGTGACCAAATGCATTGGGGTTTGTTTTTTTTTTCTGGAGGGAAGTCTCACAAACAAATCTGAGGTAAAATGTTTTCCCCAAATCTTTTAAACCAGCGGAGGAAAAACTGATAAAACTTGTGAACCTTAAACTGTATTTTTTTAAAGCTTCCATTTGTATATATCAGAACAACATGCTGGTTAAATATTGGTCAACTGATTCTTCTCCATCTAAAGAAATAGTAATTATATTACTTAGTCTGTATATGAAACCATTGGACATTGCATCTTTAGTGTATTTTTTAAATAGAGCTATTTTATTACTGGATCCTGATTTACCTTTTACAGCTACCTCTGCAATACTTCTGCCCCCATCAGGCATCTCACAGAGGTAAATCCCATCATCATCAACTCCGATGTCACGGATTGTTAGTCGTCGTTTCGTTCCCCATTCCTCCATTCCATATTTGGCCCCTGGTTGCAGTCGTCTATCCTCCAGATACCATGTGATGGGAACAGAGTCCTCTGGAACTTCACACTCGAGAACAGCCAAATCTCGTTCCCATACTTCAAGATCAATGAGAGGCTGCTTGAACCGCACAGGTGGCTCTGGGACCAAAGAAGGGGAAAAACAACAGTGAGCCGGTATGACATCTCTCATTTTACTAAATGTAAGATATTCATATTTTATTTGATCTATCCAATGAATTTAGTAATTCAATATAAATTCTTAAAGCAAGGTGATCTAGCGAAAACTCAGAACACATACGTCTTTGCAGTAAACACTGTAAATTGAAATATATGTGGCAGTAAATTCCAGATAAGCAAACAAGATGAGCAAAATCATGAGACAAGTGGCTTATTTAGTTGAGGAATGGGAAGGCCATTAACACATTGGGGTGTTAGATAGGGAATAAACAGTTTGTAACTGACACCATCAGACAGTACCAGACAGTTGTAAACAAAAGAATGTGGACTGTATTTAGTGGCGTGTGTGCAAAGCTCATCATTACCTTATCTTACTAATGTTTTAACAAGGCCAGTCACACAGCTATACAAACCATCTTCCATTTAAAATTTCTTCATAGCCACCACTAACTATTAACCCTGTCTCAGTTCTATTTTCTCTCTCCAGCTGATACAGTACAATACTTGAGGTTGGACTTCTCTGGGCCATGTGAGAAATATGATCCTCTTCCCAAAGATTTCGATCACATGGACTCCCAGCCCTCGACCTTTCACAGGCTAAGTAACTTTGCAGACATCCTATCGCTGTTGAACTCTTCTTCGAGCTACTGAACTTTGCCTGTTTAGGTGTCACTTGGGTCCAGTTTGAGATCATTAATAAATTTCCTTAGACTGCCAGTGGACCAGGGATAATTTGATTACTGATTATATTTACAGCTCAGTAGCATACTGACTTAACCTTTGATTAATTCAGCTGACTAAAATGCAAGGCCAAATTGATATTTGACTGGATAGGTCTTTAGGTAGTTATTTGTATGCACCAAATTGGGCATAAAATAATAACTACTTTTATACCAGTATACTGTCTTTGCACAGGAGATAACCATTACAGTAAGGAATTCATCTTTATTGTACCACTAAGTTCTATATTATTTATCTAAAATTCAGTTTTTGCAAGAGCATATATATATATACTTTGCCATGCCTCTTTGGCCTTATCCCAATAAATGATCTCAACGTACCACTTCATCTCACTGACATCATCCTAGTATCAAATGGATTGAAATTTGATCCAAGAACACACCACTCTTTACTCACTCCATTACTCAGTAAAAAAAGGCACCACAGGCTATGACTGTATCCGCATTTGCTGTTTGAGATGCACATTATCGTGCAAGAGAATTGAGCTAGCCCTCATTTCTTCATATTTTGCTAGGAAAATAGGTGGAGTGATTTACTGAAAAATGTGTAAACATACATGGAAATACAGTATATAAGGCAACAACCAGAGTTTGTACAATTCTAACAAGCTTGAAAGTCAGTATTTGGTATGACCACCAACACAGCTTGAACTCTCTTCGGCAGCTTTCTTGTAATTTCTTTAAGTAGTCTTCAGGAATAGTTCTCCAGGCTACTTGAAAAAAATTCAAAGCTCTTCTTTGGATGTTGGCTGCCTTTTGTTCAGTTCTCTGTCAAGATGATCCCAACACAATAATGTTGAACTCTGGGCTCTGGGGAGGCCAATCCATGACTGATAGTGTTCCATTGTGTTTTCCTATCGAGGTATGCTTTTAGTGCAATGACAATATTTTTGGGATCATTGTCATGCTGAGAAATGAAGGCATTGCTAATTAGATTCTTTCCAGATGGCATTTCTTAAAACTTTCCGTTTTGATAAAGCTTATAGTTAGGGCTGGATCAGGTGACCTTGAACCCTCCCTTAGTTACACTGCATTAGACCTAGGCTGCTGGGGGCTTCCCATGATGCACTGAGTGTTTCTTCTTCTCTCACCTCTTTTCACTCACCATGTGTTTATACACCACTCTGCATTTAATAATTGGTTATTATTAATCTCTGGCTCTCTTCCACAGTGTGTCTTTTGTCCTGTTTGAATTTAAATGCAGCCCTAAATCATGAAAGAGCCTCCACCATGTTTTACAGGCTGTAGACTGTAGACACTAACTTTTGTATCTCTCTTCTGACCTCCTCCAGACATACTGATGATAATTTGAATCAAAAGTTTCAATTTTGGATTCATCACTACATCAGACCTTTTGCCACTGATTTTCAGTCCAGTTCTTGTGTCATTTAGCATACCTCAGCCTTTCCTCCCTGTTTCCCTTCCTTAAGAATGAAATCTTGGCAGCTTCCACTGAGACCATTTCTGATGAGAAGTAGAAGGATCATCTGAAGATCCAGATGCAGCTCTCAGGTCTTGTGTCAGGTCTTTGCTGGATTTTTTTCCTATTTCTTAAGGACATGACTTTCAGATACTTGTATATGCTACAAATAGTTTTTAGGCCTGCCACTTCTTCTTTGGCCTTCAGTTGTCCAGTTTCCTCAAATTTTTAAAGGACACACCATGCCGAGTTATGCCAAGTTTTCAGCTATGACCTCTTTGGGAATCACCTTGTTGGTGCAAAAATACCTGTCAAAATGTGTTATCTTTGGGATTTTCCATAGATTCAGCTAAAAAAATTGAGCAAATTATGTTAATTTTTGTGACATGCTGTTAGTAACAAAGTGCCTAAAGATACAATTAAAAATTAGTTTTGCTAAGTTGTTTGTTATGTGTAGACAGAACACTGGCTCATCCCTTGATTTAGGTGCCTTTTTTTTATGCTTGAATGATTCATAGGTCAGTGTTAAGTGGCTTAAGAAAAAAACAAACAAACAAAAACATTTCTGTGAAAAGGGTCAGGTACAAGGACTGGACTGAAAATTTGTGTAAAAGAAGCCAATGTTCAAAGAAGAACTTTGAAAGACCTTCATAAACCCTGGAGAACTTCTGCTTAAGACAGCTTTAAAAATTACAAGAAAGTCTGGCTCCTTGTAAGCAAAAATTTAAAGAAGTGAGGGGGGGCTCAAGACTGGCACAGTACTGTACTTTTATGTACTTTTTAACATAAATAAAAGTTGGCATTGAAAATGATCTTGACTTACCCTTGACAGCGAGGTGTACAGCACTGAGGGTTTGCCCAGCAGTATTTGATGCAGCACAGACATAAACTCCATTATCCTTTTGCTTACAATACAGAACTTTAAGTGTGAAGTAGCCTTCTCTGTCCTCATATAACAAATAACGCCTTCCAGACAGTATCAGTCTGCCATCTTTCCTCCAAATTATTTCTGGTTTAGGTTTACCAGTCACAAAGCAGCGGAATTTGGCATGTTTGCCCTCTGTCACAGCAAACATTTTTACTTTTGTTGACTTGGTCATGCTGTCGTCTTTTAGGCGGTTTGGCACTTGCCTACCACTCCTTTGTTTTCCCTGATGGACTTTCCAGTGGCCATTTATGTAGCCATTACGATTTCCTTCTTCTTCATGTCCTGGACCTGCATCAACAAGCAACACAGCTCCAGCTAGTGCTTCCCCAAACTCATTTCTAGCCTTGCATGTATATACACCACCATCAGGAGCACGGGTCTTAAAGATCTTCAGCTGGAACCATCCACCATCCTGGTAGCCCACACTGAAATGTGTGCTTTCAAATATTTCATTGAGTCTTCTACCGTCTTTTTCCCAGACAACCTCTGGCTTTGGGTTTCCCCAAAGCTTGCAAGAGAAGACAGCATCTTCCCCACGACCAACACGAGTGGAGAGGGGCTTGATGAGGAATCGTGGCTTATTTTCCTCCCGCAGCTCCATCTCTTGTGCTTCACCTTCCACCTTCAGTGTGGCAGCTGCATAGGTTTCCCCAATGCTGTTCTTTGCTTTGCATATGTACTGTCCACTATCCTCAGTGGTAACGGCTGAGATGATGAGATTGTAAACATTGCCATCCTCAAAGACCCTATATCGTCCTTGTGGGTCAATCTTTTCATTGTTTCGCTCCCAGATAACGGCAGGCCTTGGATCACCACCAATTTGACACTTTAGGACTGCATCAGTCCCACTTTGTACCATTACAGGTCTTGGATAGGCTAAGAAACGTGGTGCACCACCAAACACATCCATTGGTACTTCTTTCTTAAGCAGTTTAGGAGAGCAGTAATTGGCTATTCACTGGTGCAAGACCGTCCAACTTCCGCACTGCAGGTTTCTAAAAGAAGAAACAAAAATGATTTACTTTCGTAACAATCAGCTCAGGCATATTATATAATACTGAGAAAAAAGGATTTGAGATTAGATTTTTTTCTAAAATGTAAAGGTGATTCAGCCCTAAATACCTGTCTGTGGTATGTAATTATTCTTCCATTTTCCCACAGGAAATAAACCCTTTGGAACAGATTCAAACACAGATTAAAACACTCAGCTGCCGCCCCCTTTAAGTGCATGCATTTCAGCACAAATTCATGGTATGATTATTAGGGATAATTTAATTAGGTCTGTCTGCATGAGAGAAAAACACATGCTAGCAGTGAGAGGGAGAACAGCCTAGTCCTACTGCAATGGCAGCCACAACACAGAGCCAGTACAGCTGGTGCTGTATTTCAATGGGAAAGTGCTTAATATAGTACACCCTAAATAAAGACCTGTGAGGGAGTGTGTGTCAGGTATCACAAAGACGGCTCAGAAACCCGCGTGCTCACACAAACACCAGCCGAAATCATACTCTGCCCACCCAAGGGGCCTTGCTGTCAAAATATGAGCCTCCTTCACACCCTTTGTTGGCAGCTCTGTTGGGGAATTCTTTCTTTAAATGTCACTGTTTTTTATTCCCCTATAATTCTGAATTATTATCAGTGAGCCAATCCTAGAAATCTCTTTGTGTACAAGAGTTTTGTAAGTCACTGTCTTGGTGAAAATTTTCTTCTCATGACAACTTTAATTTAATTTATTAATTTCATTTTATTTTATTTGCATATAGAATATATTTACTACATAGAATATATTTATCAGAATATAAAATATATAGAATACATATATATATCTTTAAGCAAAATGTGTGTACTTTAGGACATGTCCTGAATTGTTGAAACTAGAGATAGGAATGGAGAACATGTTTCAGTTGAGAACTGGTTCCAATTTGTCAAATCCATCAGGAATATTTTCCCCCGGGTTTATCAGTTCCTTTTATCAGTGCTGGCATGTTTTCCTGACAGTTGCACATTGCAAAACCATGAAGTCATAGTCTTTGGAAAGACGTTTTTGCACACCTGAGTCACTTTCAACCTATTCTGTACTCAAAAAGAAAAAAAAAATCAAAGATAATTACACAGTTGCATTGACACCGATAACCTGTGTAGGCCTGCTTTTTTGTCCCATACAAAACCTTTATCCTACTTGTTTCCACAAATTAATGAAGAATTTGATCTATAAGGAGAATTGATAATGGCATTGTGAATGAAATGTTATCACCATCCACCCCTAATTGTAACTTTGTGCTTATGGATCCAGGAACATATTTTCCTGTCTTAAATAATCTTAAAAGTTCTTGAAGGATAGTTTTTGCAGAAACAATAATATATAATAATGATAATTGTCATAAAATATTGTTATTGGTTTAGTAAACCCAACCCACAGTAAAATGCTGGAAAATTTAATAATGCTGCCTTATATTCTTTCCCATCTTTCAAAAAAAAAAAAAAATCAGTTTTAATCCCTTATTTAAAGAAAAGCTGATGCAAAAGTTGCATATTTTTTATAACTCTTGAATTATTTCAGATGTTAACATTTCATACATTGAATAAATATTTCACACAGACAGTTTAGACTGCATTATAAGTGTCTTAAATATTCCCTGTGGAGGTTTAAAGAGGAGATTAACCCCTGTGTTTACTTGTCTGATTTAATTGGAATGACCTCTGCCCCTTGTGAAGCTGTGCTGTGTACCCCTCACATGACCTACCTCGCTTCAGTCGCCAGGAACGATCGTCAACATACATTCCGCACTTGCAGTCTCCGTCCGAGTTAAGAGGCAATGCCACCCGTCTCTTGAAGACTGAGTAATGTCCCAAGTTGACTTCAGATTCAGAAACATGCTACCACATGCTGTCCTCAAAGACCCCAAGTTCTACTCCAGTACATTTTTATGGACTTTTGTCCAGTAGTACGGATAGAAAACGAAACGTAAGCATCCACAGGAGCTTCCTGTTTAGCTGCTGCAGAGCGGTCCCCCAATCTCTGTGTTGTTCAAGCCCTCGACACCCCAAGTGTCATTGTTCATGGAATACTGTTAAATGCTTTTGCAGCTGCTGCTGTCCCCTAAAAATACTGGCTGCCTCGATGACAGCAGTGAAGATAAGTCAGGCACTTCCACTCACTTGCCAGCAGGGGCTAAAGATAGTTTAGGTGGCCAATGCAGGGCAAACCACTTAGCTTACTTGAGATTTTGCAATGAAAAGTCATAGAATAAGAGCAACCTTTTAGATTTTTAATGAAGTTTATCTTCATTAAACTCCTCAAATTTGACCTTTTGTCATTCAGATTGCACTGTGTAATGCATGAATTGTTAATACAGTTAAACTGGTCTCATAAAGTTTCATCTATTATTTTGTTGTTATTGGACTGGATCAGAAAAGACTCAAGCCAACAACTAGCCAAGAGACAATAAAACCGCCCGTGTAATATTGTTTAGGTCCCCCTCTTGCTGCTAAGTGCAGATTATTTGGGGCATAGACACAAGACCTCTGGGGGTGTCCTGTAATGTCTGGCACCTACATTGGTTGTAGGGTGGGGCCTTCCTCAGTCTGGCTTGTTCTGGCACATCTCACAAATGCTTGTTCAGATTGGAGCTGAAGGCCAGGTCAAAGGCTTGGGCTCTTTGTTGTGTTCCTTGAGACAGTTTTGTGTTATATAGACTATCAACTATTACTGCATTTTGACTTATCTTTTCTTTCACAGTAGCCAATAGCCTGCATTTGATCCTATGCCTTGTGGTAAGGAGGATGATTGTACCACGTGTGGGCTGGGGTTTTTCAGTGTGTAGGGCTGTTCTGTGATTATGAGGTCTGTCCTTAATGTGTGCTACAGTGTCCCTTCAGCTGTTTAGTTGCTCCACAGCTCACACTCCCTCCTTCCCAGATTTCAGCTGTTGGGAGTAATGTGATATAACTCAGACCCCTGAAGCTAGTTATGAAACAATTTGTGCCCAAGATTGAGTAATAGCTCAAACAATTAATACATTGTAAAATTTAAAGAATATTTTGTATGTCATATTTTAGTTATAACATAAAAATTATGAAATATGCCACATCCAGAAAACTGTCAAGTAATTTTTTCTCACTTATATACCTCTAATGTTTGTCGTGTTTTAGCTTAAATACTTCAAAAGTCATGCACAGTGAGGAGAGTTACTGTATTGGACTGTATTGGAGAAAATAAATTAATGTAATGTAAAAAAGGTGCAAAACTGGCTACCCATTATTTTAAATATAATAATGGGTAGATGGGCTCGTACTTGTATAGAATTTTTCTGTTCTTATTTGACCACTGAAAGCTTCACCAAGCTGAGATCTGTATCTACAGCCAACTTAGAATCACAAGCATATCTTTGGACTGTGGGAGGAAACCATAGCCATCCAACAAACAGGGAAAACTAAGGTCCCAGGAAGGCTCAAAACCAAAACCTTCTTATTGTGCTGTGACAGTGTGAACCTTGGCACCACCATGCTACCAGTATACAGAATGAAACATGTCAGAATGGATTACATTTTTTTCATTTAACTTAAACTGTAACAGTAAAACCTTAAAATCTAAAAGTAAAACTGACTTTTTACTCAGTTTCAACACAGACTGTCTAAAATATAGTATCTTTTCAGCCCTCAAAAGATAGCCATAGTTACCCTAAGGTCCAATAATTAACCTTGTGGGTGCCCAGAATGCCCCACCTAGGAGGTGCTCAGGAGGCATCCTAGTCAGATACCTGAACCACCTCAAATGGCTCCTTCTGAGTAGCGGCCCTACTCCAAGCCCCTCCCGAATGGATGAGCTTCTCACCTATCTCTAAGGCTGAGCCCAGAGAGTCCATATCACTCTGCTCTCCCCTCACTCGTGAACAAGTCCCCAAGATAGTTAAATTCCTCGACCTGGGGTAATAACTCGTTCTGGACTGAATGGGCACTCCACCCTTTTCCGACTGAGGACCATGGCCACAGCCTTTGAGGTGCGAATTCTCATCGCACCCTCTTCACACTCAGCTGCAAATCACTCCAGTGAGAGCTGGAGATTGTTGCTTGGTGAAGCCAACAAAACCACATCATCTGCGAAAAGCAGAGATGAGATTCTGAGGCCACCAAAGTGGAAGCCTTTGGCCAGTTGGCTCCGCCTAGAAATGAACTAGAAATGAACTATGTTCATAGTTCA
>VUQS01041605.1:4024-23725 GCA_015108495.1 Heterochromis multidens | reverse complement strand
ACAGTTTACTAGTTGACAATCCCCTCACTCTTATTTTGAAAGGTTATTCACTGCTTGTCAGTGTTGTCCCAAAAAGTGATCGTCTGCCAAAAACTGATTTCAGCTTCTCCCTTGTAATAGAAATGTTCTTTCTGGTTTAAAATGCCTTAATATCATTTACGAGAGACATGTTTGAGATATGTTTCACAGATTATAGGCCAACAAGTCATTTACAACCGTTTAAATACTGGAAGTCACTTTTTGGCAGACCTGACCGGCAAACATGGCCCTTCCTATCATGTTTCCCTTCTGGCAGCATGGCCAGATCTATAGAGTGATGATGTCATTCAGCTGCTTTACCACTGTCTTGCCCACTGTAGTGGACTGCAGCCTGCAATGTTAGTCCTTTTTCTGTTCTGGAGATCCACTGTGAGCTGGACGGTCATTCTAACCAGAACCTCTAGCAGGTGGAGAACTGGTCATATGCCAGTGCACTGACATCATCGAGGCTGCGGAGCAGAACAAGAAGCACCCTTGCCAGTTGCAGACATGGAGTTGGAGCTTATCCACAGGATGAGAGCCAGCTAATTCCATTAATATGTTATTTATTTGCCACAAAGCGCAAGTAATGAATGAGAGGAGCATCTCATCTATGGTAGTATTTCATACGAGATTTAAGAACCATGTGTTTGCTGCATTTCATATACAGACATGTTCATAGCTTCCATTTAAAAAAAAAAATCAAGTCTAGTTTAAAACAAATTAATATTTACTGTCAGGGCTGCACAATTAATCGAATTTAATCTCAATCGTGATTTTGCTTTCCCACAATTAAATAAACATGATTGAGTGATACTGAAAATGTGTGCTCCACCAATAGGACACAAAGCAAAAGCAAATCAAGCGCTCCCTGATTCAGTGCCTGATGACGTGCCTGCATCTGCCAATCACAGCTGTTCTCTACACCACACAGCTTGAAGTTTCCTGGACTAGTCTGGACCAGTAACATTACGTTAAAAGACCGTTAGACTGGTATACAACAAAATTCAGAGGCACAGAGTTTGTCCTTCGAGAGGGATCATTGTCTGCTGTTTGGAAGTACTTCAGATTTAGGGCAAGTGATGTTAACCAAGAAGAAATCATAGATTTGTGTCTGCACTGCAAAGCAACATCACTTTTATTTTAAGCTCAGGTCTCCTTAACTCATTTCATTGTTTGCACATTTATTACTTGTACTTTGTAAATGTCTTGGATACTTATTTTATTTTTGTTTTATGTTATTTATTTTATTAGATTTTTTTTATGACTCCTGTGTGAAGGGAGTAGGGCAAAATAAGAATTTTATTGTACAGTATAAACCTTGTGTGTTTATTTACATGTGCATATGACAATAAAACTACTTCTAACATATTCTATTTTTTATGTATTTATTTTATGTTTCTTCTAAGAGATGCACTGAATTTACAGATGCACATTTTTGCCATTAAAATGAATAAATAATCATGACAAATAATCATGATAATTATTTTGGTCATAATTTTGCAGCCCTATTTGCTGTTATAATGATGTTTCACTTACACCACATGATAAAGTTTGAGTATTGTGGGTTGTATTTTACCTGCTTCTTAATGATTGAATTGAATGATTTGTCAGTCTGCACCACCATCCAGTCTGAGCAGGTAAATCTACCCCATGTGCCTGATTTTCAAATATTACAAAAGCTTTAAAACACTTTGTCAAAAGCATTTCTGCAGCCAGCAGAGTAAGAATTTGTATTTCTTATGGAGTTCAATCAAAGAGTTATTTTTTTCTTCAGGTTTTGAATAAAAGCCTATATATTAGTGGTAATATCTGGTTCAAAGAAATGCAAATTAAGCAATTTGCATCTGCTTGCACATGCAAACTCCTTTACAACAGCTTTTTAATTGATTCTGCCTTCTTTCAGAATAACCCCTTCCCTTATTTTTAAAGATTAGGATACTCTGAATTGAGGGTTAATCCTCTAGTAAAGTCAGCAGCATTGCAGCCTTGAGGAAAAAAAGTATTAAGGGCTTTCAAAGTCCCTGAGGGAGCCCTCAAATACCTCCCAGTTACATAGTGACAGTCTAGAGTCCTCGTGGAACTTCGGTCTAGAAGACTTTATTTTTTCGGACTCAAAATTTTTATGCTGTATATGCCTGATTACAGTAAAAAGCACAGTAAATGCTATCTATCCTCTGCCTTCAGGTGTTCCTGTCTCTCCTGAAAATGCATCTTAATTTCTTAATGTCTATGAAATAGTCTGCATAAGTCAAAGTATGAAGACATATGAATAATTAGGGATCATATCATGCTGTTACATTAGAATAAACCGGGTTTTGCCCAGTCACCTCAGAGCCTGTAGGCGTGAATATAATGAAACATCCTCATGTGCAAAACTCGTGTCAGTAATTAGGATGACTTTACACAGTGCAAGCTGCCTTAGTTTCTGAAACATTGCACCCAATGTCGAGGAATGCCTGAGGGCTTTCAGAACCCTTTACACTGAAGCCAAACTCTCGCCTACTTCTGTTGATCCATGATGCACAGAATTCAGAAACAAGCTTTTGAGAAGTGAGAATGCCGAGTGCTTCGGCTCCGCCACAAGAGCAAATGAGGCAGAGTGTTTGATCATAGAGGAAGGGCTGGAGCTTCCCGTAACGACCCAGAGGCTGTATTGATTTAGAATAATGCTTTGTGTCTCTTCTAGCTGCATACATGCATAATTTGCCTTCATTATGTTTAGTGCAGAGGGATCTTTGCTTATATTTCCAAAGCAGGTTTGTTTTTAGTGGAAGAGGATGGAATTAAGGAGAGAAGGAGGGCAAGTGGGGAAAAAGCATTTGAAACTGCAAGGGATGGTTTTTGTTTGGAATTTGGTGTACCTTCACTAATCCATGCATTTAGATATACTGTACTGATGTGTGAGAGGTGACACATCAGTACAGAGCTGGTCCTTAGTGTTTGGTCTCTACTGTTAAAAAGTGTAAGGCTGCCACTTTTTTTTAATTGCTTTCTGACAATTCTTATTACTTTCCTTGTTCTTTGACAATGGACACAAAAAATCTCTGTGAGCCAAAGCTTCAGACTGCTGTACAAACACTGTTGTAGACATTTTTTCTACTCTTGGCTCTGTGGGTCATTCCATCTCAAATCAATGTGGACCTTCGGCTCGACCGTCGGATTTACATAAATGGTACAACAATGTTTGTACACATAGAATGGTTGCTGTGAAATTTTAGCATCATATATCAAATACTTTTCATGTCATATTTTTTTGAAAAATGGTCCATCCACCCATTTTCAGGCCCTTTTTTCCACACATTGAAGTCTGAAGCAGTATTTGAACATGAATATCTCAAAAACAATAAAGACAAAAGCCTGACATTTTCACTGGTCTTTCTTAACATCAAAATGAATCAGGATCTGTAATTTGGGACAGATACATTAACAATTCCTGAGTATTGGCTAGTTAAAATATGAAAGAAAGTCAGACTGTCCTGTAAAGTCCCATATAGTTATATTTCACAAAAATGCTAAAGAAAACATGTAGAATATTTTAACATGAAATTTTTTGTCACAAAAATGAAGAAAATACTATTTTCATTCCACTTTCATGCTGGATTGAGCAACTGTTACAAGTTGTACCACAAGAACAGAAATATCAGTAGATAGTGTAATCTGAGTTTCCAGGTGGTCCTCTAATTATAACTGTGAAAATCATTTTGTGAATTATGTGCATATTTTTCATTTTTGAGACCTACTGCCCTGAAAGAGTCTGATAATCCAGGTCAAGTTTAAAAAACAATAAGAAAAAATCTCAAAATCTCAACAAGTACCAATTCAAAAATTTTTGTACATAAAAATAAATATAACAAAACAGTTCAGAGTAATGAAAAAAAGGATCTTTTCACAAGGCTGAGCTACTGTGTCCACATGGCGCGATTGGTAGTCTGATACAAGACGCTAAGACCTAACCCCCTAACCCAACCCTAACCCTAATGTCACAACTGCTGGAGGCAAGCAGGGATCAGGCAGTTGGTATGCTAACTGTCTGAATAAATGCTACAAGAACTGTAATGCTACAATGCTACATTGTTGCATTTTAATACCTCTTATTATACTTTGAATTTAAAAAACAGCATTTTCTTCATTTCTGACCAAGAATTTCAGAAATTTTTACTAGTTGTCTTTTGCAATGTGAAGTTTTTTATTAGTGTGTGCTCAAATATGGGATTTTGCAGGAGTGCTAGACTTTTTCTTTCATATTTTAACTAGCCAGTACTCAGGAATTTTTAATGTATCTGTCCCAAATTACAGATCCTGATTCATTTTGATGGTAAGAAAGGACAGTGGAAAATTCAGGCTTTTATCTTAATAGTTTTTGAAATATTCATGCTCAAACATTGCCTCAAATTTCAATGTGCGAAAAAATGGCCTGAAAGTGGGTCGATGGACCATTTTCCAAAAAGATAAGCATTTGATATTATAAATCTAAAATTTCACAGCACTCATTATATAGGTTCAAACTTTGAACTATAACATTTTTATGCAAATCAGAGATGGTCGAGCAGAAAGTGTTCTAAGTGTTTTGCTGATTTGAGATGGAATGACCCGTGTATGATGTTACTGATTGCGAATATCTGTAATATGGTCATGTCAGAGCTGAAGCTGCTGTTCAAACTTTCTGTTAGGCCAATCAGAAGAAAGCATTTAGGGAAGAGAAAAACAGCTTGTTTCAGACAGAAGATGAACCAAGGAGCTGCACCAAAGCCCAGTATAAGATGAATAAGAATTATTTTGTCAGCCATGCAAAGCTACTCTAATAGTGTCCAAGAATATAAATATGATACTGGAAATGAGCACAACAGATTATCTAAAGGGCTCATTCTATAACTAAAATAGTTGGGCACTAGCTTTTGGAAAACTGTACTCAAAGAAGAGGAAGAAGTCCATTTCTTGATGATTTTCCAGGAATTTTCAGCTCTGGCACAGCTGTAGTAGAATGATGGGGCCTGCAACTTACAATACATACACTATGTGTATTCATGCTAATGAAAGTAAATGTTACACTGTGTCATGCGGTGTGGCTCAATTGTAAATATTTTTTACACAGGAGTGGAGGTCTATGGCACACACATAGAGGATCTAAGATATATAAAGCTTTGGATACATACAGCATAGCTTACACGTGACAATAAGAAACACAGCATTGATAGCCTTGTGCTTTACAACCTAACAAATAGGGCTTATTTGTGTACTGAACATCAGTTGAGACTCTTCTAATGGCTCTTACAAATAAGTCCTAAGGCATCTACATCAACCTGCTCAAGGCTCTAACCAGCTGGTTAAAAATATGATTCTGAGGCTGCTGCACTCCTGAAATGTGGTGAGCAGTATATTGTTATAATGGAGTGTGAAATGCTGGACTTTATTGATCCCTGTGGGAAATTCTAGCTTTTCACTCTCTGCCTTCCACAGTTAGTGGTTAGTTGTTAGGAATTCAGTGTTTCAGCTGAGGACACTTGGGCAGAGTGATTGCCTGTGGGTGCTTTGCTGGAGCCTATTTCCAATAAAACATACTGCTTTTCTAACATTGATCAGATTAATTTATTTGTGATAAAAAGCCTTTTGACTAGTGCTTGGGCTGCCTTTTTTTACATACAGTGTATGCAATTATAAAAATATAGACCTGAAAAGTCTAATCTAATATAGATAAATCTACCTGATTTAGGTGTCTTTTACATTTTGAGGCATTTGTGTCATTACAGGAATAAACATGTCTACTAATTTATTTACAGTGAGGTGCGCCTGCAGCTTCCTCTTGGTTACAGAGAAAAAAAAGAAAAGTGACAGTGCACATTTTCTGAATGACCTCTTTAGTGTAGATATGAGAGTGCTGTGTAGAAAAGAGCAATAAAGTTGACATTAAGAGATTGAATGGGTGGTTGTGGTGAAGTAACTCATAAGTTTGTGAGCCAGAAGGCTGCCATTTGTGTTTTGTCTGGAAGTGTGTTTTGCACATTGTTTTGCTTTGTTTTCCAATTGCTCATTTGTTTCCTTTTCACTCCATATTTCCTTTTGCCTTTACAGGCTGCTTGGTTAGAATTAGGCACTAACACAACTTGGTTAGTTTTAGAAAAAGTTAAAATATGCTCAAACCTTGCAGATTAAAAAGTTATGCTCACCCATTGCAGTTAAAGAGTCCTTTGCCAGAATCCTTATGTGACAACCAACTTCAGAGTGATAAAAAATGAAAAACAGTTCCTCTAATGGCCACTTGAGGCTGGCTCCAACAGTGAGTCAGTCCCCGCAGACTCATGTTAAAATGTCCAACTTTTCAGCAGAAATAAACATGTTTACAGCCTGATACAAAACCAGTTTTGGTCTATGTGTTTAGTTTTCCTCTCCATAATAACACTGGATGATTTCTTTTTGTAAAAGTCACCTGTCTTGTTAAGGCTTAACAAGCTTTTTTGAAAAATGTGCCAACAGAAGCCACTGAAGGTGATAGCTGTCTGCTAGGTTTCACCTCCACTAATTTGAGCCACACTTGTGCCTTTTGGAGCGTTTTAATAGAATTATCTGACAAATAATATGGCTTACTGTGTGCCACAGACCGCACAAGAAGTTTGAGTTTGTCTGCCTTCCTCTCTTCTACTTTTATTAGCATGTTCCTTAGCACTAATTAGCAGATATTTGTGTCTGAGTGATGCACTGATACAGTTTATCAATGCAGGTAACCAAGCTTATTTATACAATATTAGCTGGGGAGAAAAAAAAATCCACAAACAAACAAACAATATGGCATGCTGGTAATGTTGGGGCTTCAAAATAGAGAGTCAGTGAATCAGTGAATGATCTGTGATATGTATGTATGTATTTGATGCCCTGGGCTGAATATTAACATCCCTCCAGCAAGTAAAATCTGTTGATAAATCTAGTATATTAATGCTATCCAGAGATAAGCAGCTGGTTATGAGCTGCGTATATAATGCATTTTGTTTGCTAAGGTGGAAAGATTAAACAGCAGAAGTCCAAGGATGGACCATTGTGGTACTTAAGTTGAACCACTGTAGACCAGTGCTGGACAAATCAAACCAACTCTCAGATGCCTTAATTAAAATGTTATGCTCGACAGCATTGAAGCTCAGGTTGATCATAAACAGCACAGAGGTTTTTAACAGTCAGTGGCAATCTTTAAGTCATCAATAATCCTGACAAGAAGTTTCACTTCTGTTTAGGTGCCAGAAACCAGACCTCAATGTCACTGGTATCAATGTATTAAGAAGAAGAAAAAGAAAAAGAAGAAGCAGCTCAATTGTTCCATCACACCAAAAAACTATATTAGCCTGTCATATACAATACTGTGCAACAGTCTTGAGATACCCCTCAGTTCTTTATAGTTTGCTTCCAAGGAGCCACACTTTCTTATTTATTTATTTATTTATTTAATTATTTATTTAAAATGGCCTTGAGCAATAGTTCTCCAGCTTTCTGAAGGTCTTTCAAAGTTCTTCTTTGGACATTGGCTGTTTTTTCACTCATGTGCCAAGAAAATATCCCCCCAGTTTGAACTTCAGCAGGTTGTTTTGACCATGTCTACGTGTCAAAATGCGCTGAGTTGCTGCCATGTGATTGGCTGATTAGATATTTGTGCTAATGAGCAGTTGAATAGGTGTATCTAATAAAGTAGCTGCTAAGTGTAGTTAAAATACACAGGAGTCCCAAAAATAGTTTGAATTGGTATACTCCAAAATTTAGTGGTTATGCATATCAGCTGGTGTCTCTTTGAACTGCAACTGGGAGCCACTGTTGGTGCTGTCGTCCTCTTATACTGGGTGACCCCACTCATTAGGATTTCATTGAGCTCATTTGACACACCCCTTGATGGTATCAACAAGCACAGCGGGATAAGACAACAGTAATAAATGGATTACACTAGCTGCAAAATGAATGACGTTGCAATGTCAACAGCAGGGTGCCTCAGAGCTGTATAATCTGAGCCATGTTGCATAAAATTGACTTAATGAATTAATGTTTGCTGGGTCGAGCACATCATGTTGCCTTGTAGAGACTGAAGCTCGCTGCAGCTCAGTGTGATGGCATTTGGCCCTTAATCAGTCCACCCTCTGCATTTATCCTATCCAAATATAATTACAGTTATTACTTTGATATACAGCCAAAGATGACAAAGACATGATTTTTCCTATTATTCATTACCATTTAGTATCTCTGTTGCTACACAATAATGTAAATAACCCTGATATTCATTTTTTAATTGCAAAAATTATACACAATGTCTTCCATATGAGCAGCACTTAAAGTTATTGGGAAATACTTTTCAATATTATACTTGTGCTCGCTCCAAGTGGCTTCTGCTAGTCATTTGGTAGGGCTGATGTTAGATCGTTTGAAAACCGAAACTGCTATGCAAACTTTTAATGTCAGCATTTGTGGCACTGGGATGCTCGTATTAAAGAAGAACTAAAAAGAAGGACTGTTGTTTGGCTTGGTCACTGTGCCCAAGAGACCAAATAGATCACCAGAATAATTAATCCATAAAATACACACAATCATCTTTTTTGACATTACAAACTATCATTATTCTCCAAGGGCACCATTCCAATGGGAAATGTGATTTTCAAAATGTTTTTATGTCACCGGCTTTAGACTGATTGTCTTAATAGAGTCCCTCTGAACATGATAATTTGACTGTCCACCACAGAAAAGAGAGCAGTTGATCAAAAGGTAAACAGATTTTTCTGTGCATGCTGCTGTTATTGGAGCTCACTGGAAGTTGGTGGAGTGTCAAATACTATTCGCTCAGGAACACGGTATTCCAATGGACACAGTAAATTCTGTCTGCGGTAATTAAAATTTGGCAGTGTGGCCTTACGTTTCCATGAATGCACATGGACGCATAAGGTGGGAAGAGCATCAGAAAGACCCCCTGTACAAAACAGAGCAGTCAACAATGACAACAGATATGGTATTGATTAAGTCAGATACTGTATAAAAGGAGGAGCTGGAGTGAAGGAGGGTTGCAAAGCATCTTGCAAATGTTCAACAACTGTGAGCAGGTTAACAGCCAAATAGGGTGCCCTATATTAGATAGCCAAATGGATGTCTAGAAGGGTAACACCTGAGCCAGCAGCTGATGTTGGTATGCATGAAGATCAGTTAATCTTCCAGGATCCCAGCTGAGCTTGACTGTGCTTGACTGCAGAATTAATGTTATTTCTTTCAAAGCCACTAGCACATCCATATTTTATTAACAATCAAACAAAGAAAACATACCAAATGTTTAAAATGAGACATTTTACTATTTCATGAAAAATCTTGGCTCATTTTTAATTTGAAGGCAGCAACATGTCTCAAAAAAGTTTGGGGAAATCCAACAAAACAGGTCAATAACATGATTGGGTATAAAAAGAGCATTGTGGAGTTTCTCAGAAGTAAAGATGGGCAGAGGTTCACCAATCTGCAAAAAATTTCATCTACAAATTTTGGAACAATTTCAGAATTATGTTCCTCGAAGTAAAATTATGAAGTCTTTGAATCTCTCATCATCTGCAGTACATAATATAATGAAAAGATTCAGAGAATCTGGAGAAATCTCTGTGCGCAAGGGACAAGGCCCAAAATCAATATTTTCAGTCCCTCAGGCAGCACTGCATTAAAAACAGACATAATTCTGTCATGGAAATCACTGTGTGGACTCAGGAACATTTCCAGAAATCACTGTCTGTGAACACAGCTGACTGTGCCATCCACACATGCAGGTTAAAGCTCCATCATGCAAAGAAGCAGTCATATGTGAACATGATCCAGGAAATTGCCATCTTCCCTGGACCAAAGGTCATTAAAAATGGACTGAGGCAAAGTGGAAACTGTTCTGAGGTCACAGGAAGTTAAATTTGAAAATCTTTTTGGAAAACATGGATGCCGTTTCCTCTGGACTAAAGAGGAGAGGGACCATCTGGCTTGTTATCAGCACTCAGTTCAAAATCCTGCATCTCTGATGGGATGGGGGTGCATCAGTACCCATTGAATTGGCAGCTTTCACATCTGGAAAGGCACCATCAATGCTGAAAGGTATATACAGGTATTAATGGCATATCTGTCAGGGAAGCCTTTGCATATTTCAGCAGGACGATGCTAAACCACATACTGCATCTATTCCAACAGCATGGCTTCGTGGTAGAAGAGTCCGGGTGCTGAACTGGCCTGCCTGCAGTCCAGATCTTTGACCAACTGAAAATATTTGGAGCATGAAATTAAAAACAGGACAAAGAAGACCCAGGACTGTTGAGCAGCTAGAATCATCTATCAGACAAGAATGGGGCAACATTTCTCTCTCAGAAGTCCAGCAGCTGCTCTCCTCAGTTCACAGATGTTTACAGACTGTAGTTAGAAGAAGAGGATGCTACACAGTGGTAAACGTGACCCTGTGAAACTTTTTAGAGATGCATTGGTGCCATCAAATTCAAAATGACCTTATTGCTTTCTTAAAAGGCTACATTTTCTCATTTTAAATAATTCTTATGTTTTCTATGTTCTAAAATATGGGTTTATGCATTCTGTTTTTAACATTTCACACAGTGTCACAAGTTTTTGGAATCAGGGTTGCAACGGTGAAAACACTGTTAAACAACAGTTTTCTGATACCTAGCCAAATAGTGTTGGGATGTTTTCCTTTTCATCCGATAGTTCATGTAATATTCCTATTCAATATTTCACTTGATACTTTCACATATAATAATCCCGGGTGTAATCTTAGAGACTGCGATACATTTAAAGCACGTACACACATTTATAGGTTGATATGTACAGTATGTATACAAGGCACAAGGGAGTTTACACAGGAAGGACATGAACTTGTATGGAGCATATGTTTCCCATCAACCTAGGTGGTGGAACAACATTGTATGGATGTAAAGGTTGACATATATGGAGAACGGTTCTGTCGGTGCCAAGTTGGTGGAGAGAATGTAAGTCAAAGACAACTCCATGTAAGTTGAGTCCTATGATGTGAAACAAATGGAAACCTTTGTAACATGTATAAATACGATGTGACACAGTAGACGGGGCTTCTTTGTTGCATGTGGGAGAAGACCCTGATCAGGATTAAAGTCTTTCAACTGCTGGATGTGCTCTTGTTATTGTCCTTATTGCACAAGAACACACGTCATTACAAATAGCGAGTGAATAAAAAATAAAACAAAGTGCAAAAGAAAAAGCTCCAAAATGGGACATGCAAACTTGTGATTTATATTTTTCATCCAAGATGGTGAACAGTCTGCATATCGGTGGACGGTTGAGCTGATGGTGCTTATGTGCAGTCAACTTGGAGCTGAATACTCTTAAGACTGTGGAGATGATAATGGTTTTTCACTGCACATACCCCCAAGGCAGAAATGGTCTACTGCTGATCCAGTTCTACACTGAATCCCTTTTGTGCAACTCAGTCACAGTTTGGGTCGGTGCAGCCACAAAACAAGATGGGTTGCATCAAGGCACTGACCCAACAGGAGACCTTAAGGATATCTCAGAGATGGCAGCAGTACTTGATGCCCTCAGAAGGTAAGAAGAAAATGTAGAAGAAAAAAAAACACACTGAAATACAGGGTTAAAATTTTCCTTTGAAAAGAATCCCAGAAATACATATAAATCAAATATTTGGAGGACTTGCCACAGTTGTTCTGTGGATTCGGTCTCTCTCTATGTCTTCTCTGGTTTGTAATCCCAGACTGACTCCGTGATGTCAGGATCAGGCCTCTGAGTGCATCTGTTGCAGGATTGTGGCTAAAGATAGTTCTACATGACTTTGGCTGTATGTTTGAATTCTGTGTTGTGCTGCCTGTGTGCTAGCTCCCTGGTTTAATTGAATGAAACCAAACCTACAGCCTTGTTGCTCTCAACATTTAAAAAAAAATCTCTGTTTTTGAGTTTGATTTACTTTGTAATAATAGCCATTGTAAGGGATTGTCCTGCACTAATTCCACAGGTGATCAGAGAATTAAGTATGTGTGCAGTATGGCTTGTTCTTGATCAACATCGTCCACTTTTATCAGCAGTGACAGCTTCACTCTGCTTTTCAACGCAGAACTCAAATTCTTCATTCAAGATTACAGGGAAAAACCTCCAGAAAGGAACTAATCACTTTTAGTAACTGTCATTTTGAGTGACTCTGCATTACAAGCAAATGTCTGCTTTATTACTGAAACTAAAGAATTGTGCATGAAGAGTACCAACCACAGAAGAGTTTGACTGCTATTTATTAGAGAGGCAGGGTGGTGATGTTGCTCCCCATCAGAAGTGCCAGCCGTTGCTGTAATAATGTGGTGTGCTGAATGTGGAGCTGCTGGGGCTAAGCCACAGAGGCACACACTGGAGTTTGGTCATGAAACTTTCATCAGCGGTGAGGTGGCGTGGAGTTCCTGAGTGTCTGCACTAAATTGCCCCAGGGTCATAAATACTTTATCAACAGCAGACACCTCAGCGAAACACCTCCCTGGGGGCTCTCTTTCCCTCCCTCTCTGTGTCCCCACCTCTCCATTGCCTCCTCCTCTGCTCTATCTCTCCACACCCACACACTCTGTCTCTGGCACTCCACAGCTATGCTAGGTTGTTTAAAATAAAGTATTTCATTCTCACACTCTGGCTACCTTAAAATTCAGTTGTCACGTTGCCAATTATAATATACTCCCACACAGAATTACACACATCCAGAGATGTTTTTCACTTTTCATTGTTGGAGTGGCGTGTTCACCTTCTATCACAAAATGATCTTGTCACTTTTTTCTTTACAATTCATTGCACAAAAAAAGCCAGAAGAAAAACATCAAACGCACCCAAGCAAAACTCCAAACTTAGATCTTTTAAGGCACAGTCTTTGATCTTCATGCTAGCAGTTCAGCCTAGCCTGTTTAGCTTTAATGCCACTGCCTTTATTCTCACAGCGCTGTGCATCACAGTGTTAGAAGCAAGGCACCAAGAGAGGTATTCATTCAAAGAACCTCTGCAGACCAAGCTTCTGTGTGAGAACATCTCAAGAAAAAAAAAAAAAAGCAAGAGCTTGTTGTGAAGTGCACAGATTACAGTCGGATCCCCTCATCAATCCGACTGCAATCAGTGCAACTGTAACTCAGCTGTGTCATGAATCCAGCTGTGAATGTGCAGGAAGTCATCAGTGATGCAATGCAGATCGTCTCAGCTTAGTTTCATGTGTGTTTCTCTTTTATACCTTCTTTATATTTCTGTGTGCATGTTGAAGGTTTGAATGTTGAAAGTTTGGGTACCTCTAAATAACATCCGGCAGATAATGGTGTCAGTTTTTAGTGTATACTGTGTAGTAAAATACCTTGTTGTTATGTCTGGTAATAACACAGTATGTATGACTAGAATAGAAGTATTATTTATAGGCATAGACAGTATAAAAGATGGACATGGCTGCTGTGACATCACCCACTTGTTAGTGAAGTCTTGTTATGAAGCCTGAGCTGAGTGTTTTTCTCAATGGCCATCTTGGTGTTCTAATCTGTCAGTCACAAGTTGTTAGACAATAATTCTCCTTTCTGGCACTCAGAATTCCCCAATTTTACAGAACAGACAAAGTGACTGAGCCTATAAACTCATCAGGAAAGTGTTCACTGAGGTCAAGTCCCAGGGCCATTTTCTCATAGACTTCTATAGGACAGGAAGTCTTTTTGCAACCACAGTTACCGTCCCCCTGTTGGCTATTAAAAGGAATGCAGGTTTAAACTTTTGAGACCCGGAAGCTACATCTAACTTTTACTGCCTATGTTACTGAGTAACAACAGTAACAAGAGGTAACAGTGTTCATAATAAAGTGCCTAAATTAGCCTCTTTACATCCACTTCAAATGAAGTCTCATACATTTTGGCTTTCCATTTTTTTTTCTGGTAAAAGTTTTTTCATGTGGGTGTTCCAAACAAGCAGAAATTCCATACAAACGGGTGGATGTTAACCAAAACCATCCCTAACCTTAGATGGGCCACCCATGATGTTATTGGGTAATTGTATACATACAATAGTGATATATTTGCAAAAGAATTCCACTGGGAATGTTAAAAAGATTTATCTTGTACTGGAGAAAAACCTGAACTCCTGACGCGAGATCCCAGATCCACAGTGAGGGGATCTGGTGGCTTTGTTATGCTTTGGAAAGGTGTCCCTGCAAATCAATACTAAAGTTTCCTGAGTGATCATCTTTATCTATGATGAAACATTTCTTTCTTGATGGGAGTGGTCTCCATCCAAAAGGCACAAGGGCTCACTGAAATAGTTTGATGAGGGTGAAAATCAAGCGGTTGGAATGAGAATTAGCTCCTCCAAGTCTGAAGCCATAGTTCTCAGCAGGAAAAGAATGGATTAGTTTCTGCGCTTCCTTCGAAGGGTGTCTGGGGGGTCTGAGATATGGTTAGGAGCTCAGTGATTCAAGAAGAGCTCACATTAGAGCTGCTGTTTCTCCAGAGCTGCTGTTTCTCCAGATCTAAAGGAACCAGCTGAGGTGTTTCAGGGCTCTCCAACCAAGAGGGGATCCTGGGGCAGACCTAGGACACACTGGAGAGATTATGTTTCTCAGTTGGCTTTGAAGAGGGAGGTCTGGGCATCTCTGCTTACACTGCCCTCTCTTGACCTGGACCCTGATAAGTGTCAGAAAATGGATAAATGGGAGGATGGAAAATGATTTATATGCTGTCGCGATAGTCACAAGATCTCAGCATATTTGAACAGCTATTCCTGCTGGCTTCACTACTGCTATGTACAAGTTGGCCATCAGTTTGTTTGTTGATACAGAGCAGACAGCAGTGTACAGCAGTTGAAACAGCACGTGTCCTCCATAAATATGCTTTTAATTTGAGGTACTTAAACCCTTTGTTGGGCTTATCAAGCAGTGGTTGTTCAGTCACATACAGCAGCAGTTATTCTGCATTTATATTCAAAGTTTAAAAAAAGAATAATGAAGCAGACAAATAGTAAAACTTAATACTGTTTTATCTGTTCACCTGAGGGTACTTATGTACACTAATTACAGATTAGATCATTCTTTTTGAACAACATATGGTATATGGTGTAAAGTGAGAAATAAGCTCCCTTGTGTGTCTCTCTTGCTTCCCGCTGTGTGCAGAGATTAGAGTTTTTCTCTGGTGAAACCCTGAAACAGTGATATCACTGTGTACCAGACTGTACCTCTACATAACTGCAGTAAGGTGCGACCTTAAACCACTCAAAGGTTTCACAGTGTTGCCATATTAAAGTTTAAACAAAAGAAAATAATTTTCCCTCAAAACAAAATGTTTCACTTATCCATAAATGCTGCATGGTAAAGTCTAAGTAGGTCCATTCTGCCAGCATCCAATACAAACTGTACAGACATTATCCACAAGCTATTTAGAACTAAACAGGAAATCTCACTCCCTCTTTCCAGGGAAACATTGCACCCGCTTGCATCTTTCCACTGGTTTTATATGCAAACACTCTATGTTTAAAATTCACTGTGAGTTCTGTCCGAGAAAGCCTGAAAAGCACTGTGTCCATTCTGTGTCAACTAACATTACTGCTTCAAAAGCCAGTGGTATGTAGTCTCATCAGGAGCTAAATCAAAAACTCATAGTATAATTAAGGCTGATAGAAACTTTGAAGATGCTTATGGAGGCTAACCAATGTAGATCCAACCTTTACTTTTAGATTAAACAATCCTCTAAATGTTATCACATATATTCATCATCCCAGCAGATCCAATGTGTGCATCACTCCCTCTTCCAAACAGGCAAACTCCATTAGTCTCCCTCGGAAAGTGGTACACACAAGCAAAGGTTAAGAGGAATTTATGCAAATGTGAGCTCCACTAATGCACTCAACACACCCACAAAGAATGAAACAGATTTTTTTTTATATCATAACTATCATGTCAAATTCTTTTCAGACCCAAAAACCTTTGTCAACCTTCACAGATGACCACCCGATGCTGTTTGTGCATTTGTTGTGCAGCATGTTTACTTTACATGAATTTCACGTCTCTGACATTCTGAAGGTAGAGCTGCTCAAACAGAAGATGTCAATATTTGAACGTCGGTGTTTTGGGTGAGAGATATGTTTAGTCTGTCCTCGATGTGAGTGTGAAGGTCTTCTGCTGGCATTTCTCCCAGTTCCTCTAGATATTTGACAGGGGATTTACTCTGCGTTGTCACTGTGCTGGAGATTGAAGTGAATCTAAGTTCTGCTTTCTGGAAAGCAAATTCCATGTTCTATATCCTGCTTAGACTTTTACACTTAGAAAGCAAAGAGGCCCAAATAGTCCAAGGTTGGCTCCAGGTCATTTGGGTTTTTCCCTGCCAGCTAATAACCTAAGCCGACAGATGTGTGGTGACAGGGAAGAAAATGAGTATTGCTAAACGTCTCCCCAAGCAGGGATTAGCTAATCATAGCATATCAACCTGAATTAGGAAAATTAGGCCTGTGAAGTTTTTGCTTTTTCCTAATTGTGGGATTCATGTGTCTGTAATAAGAACAAAACACAGCATTTTAGGAGTTTATAGGGTGGTTAGATTTTTGTAAGCTTTTGCAAGTGTTGCTAGCTTACAGCCTACATTGGTAACCAAACTGATTTCAGTTGCCACCTACATTTGCTTCTGGGTCTGTAGTACCAGAGGCCAGAGAACGTTTGCTCCTCGAGCCTTTGTTATCCAGCAGTACCTTAGACAGTAAAACATTTACAATACATCAAAGTGCCAGGCCTTTTTCCTGAACTCTTTATCAACTGGTGAGGATGCTTTGACTAGGATAAGCAGATTTATCAGCAGTCAGTCAGCAGTAATGTGATGAAATTACTTGCTTGCAATACAGAAACAGTACCAATGGAATATCAATTAAGAACACTGTCAGTCTTTGTTGCTTGCTTTCCCAAGTGAATCAAGAAATCTGAGTCCACCAGGATAAAGTTCTCTTTAGGAGGTGGAGGGTGCAGTGTTGAAAGGAAAGACTCAAGACTGACATTCACGACCAGTGTTGGACTATGATTTTTTTTTTTTGTAGTTGTAGTTGATACATGATGTTGTCATTGTCATTAGTCTGATCTCACCAGAAAATTGAAGAAAATTTACAATGTTTATATATCTGACTTCTTGGGAATTCTTGGGAATAAGTGAAAGAGTTGTGCTTAATAAAACACTAGCTTTACTTTGTATAATAATGTCACAATACTGCTGTAATACATTATTAATAATTTTCATTTTGCTATATTTGTCCTTAAAAACATTAAAAAAAAAGATCTACTGCTGCTGTAAGACCACTTTATATAATTCTTAAATAATACTTAAAATGACACGGTGGTTGAATGACATAAATTAGAGAATGATGACATTTTAGGTCACAGTTAGGACACACTTACTTCCTGTGCCTTAACATTTAATTCTGTTAACAAATAGACCACAACAGAAAACTTCAAAAAATTATTATAAAAAACCAACGATACCCTAAATTTAGAGTCACACTGAACATGGCAAGTTTCCCTAGTGCTGCAGACACCTAAATATTTGTAGACAGCAAAGTTATGTTTTAACCTAGGTGCAGACGACAACAGGTACAGTTTAGGTTCGCTGTGAAACACAATGAAACACACCACCCTCAAGGAAATGTGGCCAAAGACCAGTGTTCTCTTCTACTGGTAGCATGAGACAGTACAAATAGTACATTCAGGTTGCACAGGTAGTTTAGATCTACCAGGAGGGCACATCCATAGGTGCAGTTGCAAGAAGGTTTTTTGTGTCTCCAAGCACAGTCTCAAGAGTGTGGTAGAGATAGCAGGAGATAGGCTATTACATGAGGAGAGCAGGACAGGACAAGACTGTAGAAGGGCAATGACTGAGCTGCAGAACCAGTGTCTGCTTCTTTGTGCAAGGAGGAACAGAACAAACACTGCCAGTCCTTCAGTGGGACTTGTGCTTACAGCCCAGCACCATGCAGATTGATTCCCCAGAGAATACCAGAACTGGCTGGTCTGCCACTGGCATCTTTTTACAGATGAGAACAGGTTCACATAATTTTAGGGAAGATCACTGCTCAAAGTGTTCTTCCCCTTTTTCATCTTTTGCTAGGATTTATCTTGAAGAGGGATCTGTTGAATTAAATACAAAAAACCCCCCAAAACAAAACATCTGGTAATCAGTAACTAAATGTGGACTTCACAGTCATATACTGTATATATATACAAGTGTAATTTCTGAACGTCCTTAAAATGCTTAAGGTGCAAACTCACCTTTTCACAATACTCCTTGACACCAACAATCATACTTAATCTGCTGAGAGAAAGAAAAACAAGGTCAGGGGACACTCAAATAGATAAATCAGTCTAAATCCAAAGCAGCATGTGTATTGAATGCTAACTATTGTGTTCAGGCAGCTGAAAAGATAAAACCTCTAACATCGCCTCAGTCATTAGCTTTGTGACCAAGTCCACCCTCCTCTCAACATCATTAGAGGGAAGAGTTGGTTTAATAGTTTAATAGTTATCTGACACTTCTGTTAACTATAAACAATATTACTGGTCATAGAGATTTAGTGGCAAGCTGAAGTAAACACAGTGTGTTATATGAGCAAGCTAATGCTACTGAGCTTGAGTTTGGTATACTTGCCTTGCAGATGCAGTGTGTAACCCTCTGCCTGCTGCTGATTATGAATGGTCCTTATTCCTCCCTCAAAAATGAGCTATTATTGTTTTTACAACAACAATTTTAGAATGTTCCCGCATCCATGGTGCTTATCCAGAAGTAAACACTAGTTGGTCTTGTAAGGTCCATTTGTCGTCCTTCACCTGGTTCAAACAACCCCTTGTTGCTGGCTATTTGAGAAAAGTCTTCACCTTCTCTTCCAAAAGGTTGAAAATTCCATACTGTACCCTTGTAAGTGTCCCATAATCTGCATAATGTACTTATTTGGAAGTTAACTGGTGTTGACATTGCACTGCAGATTGCTCGCCCTACACCCCTTGTTTCTGTTCAAAAATAAAATACAAAATCTGATTGGCTGCTGAATGGTTCTTATTTAACCCTTTCACTTCTTATGATATTTTACATTACAAAAACTAAGTAATTACAAAAATGTTTTGATATTTTTAGTGTAACAAACTTTATTTTTTTTAAAAAGTAGTTATATGTAAAATGATATAAAATGATACTGATTATATTTTTAATGATGCAAGCCTGTAATTTCACAGGTATTTAACATTTATTGTTCACACTCATTAAATTTTTGAATATCTTAAGAATAATACAGATTATGCATTTCTATTATTATTATTTTTTAAATAATTTTAGCAATTTTGGCAATATAAGCTATACCATCTGTTAAATTACCATAATCATACCTTTTGAGAGTTTACTAATACTTTATACTATATATATATATATATATATATATATATATATATATATATATATATATATATAAATCGCGATTAATCGCATGATTTTTCTGCGATTAATCGCATTGTTATGCGCAAAATTCAATAATGAATTCAAAAGTAGTGTATTCCGTACTTTTATTTTAAAATACTGCTATATGCTATATGGCCAGTAGTTGGATGGGACCGGTCCCTTCTGGAGATCCTTGGGGATTAGGACTGTCCAGCCTTCAGTTAGCCATTCCAGGTGTGTCTCATCCATTATACCTCTTCAA
>VUQS01041603.1:8258-38898 GCA_015108495.1 Heterochromis multidens | reverse complement strand
CTCTCACCGTGGTTCACTGGAGTCCCAAAGCCTTAGAAATGTCTTTGTAACCCTTTCCAGACTGATAGATGTCAATGACTTTGTTTCTCAACTGTTTCTTTAGATTGTGGCATGATGTGTTGCTTTTTGAGATATTTTAGCCTGCTTCACTTTGTCAGACAGGTTCTATTTAAGTGATTTCTTGATTCAGCAGGTCTGGCAGTAATCAGGCCTGTGTGTGGCTAGTGAAATTGAATTCAGCTTTCCAAAAAATGTGGTTAATCACAGTTAATTCATGATTTAACAATGGGAGTAAATACTTTTTGACATAAAGCCAGGGAGGTTTGGATAGATTCTTTCCCTTAATAAATCATTGAAAATCATCACTGAAAAAATGTACTTTGTATTTACACCGGTTATCTTTGTCTAATATAAAAATGTATTTGATGATCTGAAACATAAAAGTGTGACAAATATGCAAAAAAACTAAGAAATCAGGAAGGGGGCAAATACTTTTTCACAGCACTGTATGTCTGACAAACGACAGTGAGTACAAAAAAAGCACAGCTACACGGAGTAAGTACTGTATAGTACACAGAATTATATCACCTTTGCTACGCTGTCTGCTCTTTACTTCTCATCTCTCACTTTTCACTTCTATTGTGAAATCATGAATATTTCATGTAAACTGTGAGTTTCAAAGAGGCTGATAAATAGGCAATTATATCTGTTTATCGGAAGGAACTTGGCCTGTTCAAAGACAGTAAAAAAAATAGAGGAATGGGAAGCCAGCTCCTTTGAGGTGCTCTGTTTAATTGGCTCTTATTCCTGTGTGACTTTAAGATGCCCAGCCACACAAGGTTCCTCCAAATTAGCTTTGGCTTTAAGATAATATTTCTCTCTGTGCACAAAATATTTACTTTTCAGCAAGAAAGCCCTGCACTGGGGTAAAAAAGCATATCCATCATTTGTTTTGATACTTACTCATTATCTGTGAAAGCAGTACAAAATGAAGCGACACAACCTCACTTATGTACCAAATGTTTTTAATGAGAACAGAACTAACCCTTTTTTGGATTAGCTTTAATTAATTGTAAAAAACTTGAGTTACTTAGCAATTCAAATATTAAAACAGTATATTATATTTTATTGACCGGTTCCAATGCAACCAATTGGGTGACACCACACTTTACTGCATCCACATCGCATACTTTATATGAAGCCTAAACGCGCTTTGAGTGCTCCGGGAGAGTAGAAAAGCGCTATGTAAGAATCAATCCATTTACTATTTACCTAAACTTCCTGGCAAACAATGCAGACCTGCTGATCTGGGTGTCAGATCACATAGGTCCGCAAGTATTTGGACATTCACAATTTTTGTAAATTTGCCTCTGCCTGTAATTCCTAAACAGTTAATGCAATAATTTTGTTAAACCCCTTGAATAAAAGCTGAAAGTCTGCACTTCAATCACATCTTGTTTGATTTAAAATCCACTGTGGTGGTGTACAGAAGCAAAACTATAAAAGTTGTGTAATTGTCCAAATACTTATGGACCTTACTGTATATTTGTTGTCTGCCATGTTATTTGCATTCTCTCTTTTACATGCATTAATTTTCTGTTTGAAAGTGTCTTTGAGTTGCAGCATCTAATTTCTGCTGGAGGAAGAGCACCTTCCTCTTCCTCTGTGCTATAAAACAATCCAGCATGTCCTATCAATTCTGACCCAGTGGAGCATGCACAATAGTCATACTGTTGAGCTTTTCTTCTTCACTGTGATGCGCTTATGTGTTTATGGTAATTATGCAGAGTATGTCAGAATCATTGCTTATGTTTGCAATGTTGTAAGGTTAGAATCCTTAACATACGATAATAAATAAATAAAACATAATTGACAGAAAATAATTTTTTTTTTTTGAGTGTTTATTGAACCTTCTGACAAATAAATAAAAAATAAATTAAATATTATTTTGCATGTATGAGTTTTAATTTGTATAATTTTTGCTATATCCAGCATTTTTGTGCAATATATCGCTCACAGTTTATCTTAAACAAAAATATATAAGGGGGTTTGCGTTAGGCTAAAAAAAAATCACACTGATGATGTAGAGCTCTCAAAAACTCATGTATCAAATATGATACACTTGGTGTTACAGGATTAAGCATACAACAGCTCTTATAGTGACACGTGCAGAAGGTAACTGAAATATTCCTTTTCTTTCTCACCGTCTTCGTTGATGGTGATTGCTTATTTGTGTGTATTCATATGATTTAAAATCAGAAAAAGAATGCTGGAAAAAAACAGTTTCCCTCTCATTTAACCCACTTTCAACAAATACACCTCCTCCCTCAGTTCCATCCTACTGTTACCCACTGTCTTCCTCCTTCTTTCTTTCTTCCTCACCCTCCCCTGAGCTGCTGGCCTCTTTTCATCCCCTGATGGCCCCCCTCACAGCTAATTGGAGAGCGAGCTGCCCACTCTTCATTAAAAGATTTAACAGCCAGTCAATTAGGAGCTACCTCCCTCCACCCTAAACACATACACACACACACACCAACTAAACTATAGTCTGTAGCCATGGAGACAGTTGGAGATAAAAGCCCACTGGTCATTTTGATGGACTTAGAAAATAAGTGGCCAGCTCAATTATAGAAGTGTGTGAGGAATTACAACCTTCAAATTTTAGAGCAGGGTGGAGGAGTCTCTTTTGACTTTCTACTCAATTAAACCTGATTTGAGTTAGTCCACATTCACCCAATTTAACTTTCCATTCTGTGCACACTTATCTGTTCACAGCGAGTGTGAAGAGAGAGTGCACATGAATCAGAAAGTGGTCGACTGTTGTTATGTCTGAGTAGATGAAGTTAAAATGTTTGTTAGTAGTTTGTACAATAAAAAGTTATACACACACACACACACACACACACACACACACACACACACACACACACACATATATATATACACACACACTGAAATTACACACAAACCCATTACACATACACATTATTATGCACAAATTACAGTTCTGGGAGTAGTTTAAGATCAACTTTGCTATTTTTGAAAATTTGTTTTACAAGCTTTTATTGCTAGTCACCTGTCTTTTTGGAATTTCCTAATGCATTTGCAGTTTTGGACTTGAAACCTTATTACACAGCCATTAAACAGTGAACAGAAGTAACGACAGAAGTATCAAATGACAAATCCGTCCTTGCATCAACCCATCTAGTTCAACTATCCACAAAACCTGTTTATAGACAAAAATACAAGCATCCTTTATTCATGTGGAAACTGATTAACATGGCTGAGATTTAGTACAATGACCCTTGTTGATTTCTGCACTATTGTTGATCATTGTTTCATACTTTAAATCTTCTAATTCATGAGGATAAATTATGATCTCATAGGCTATTCATGCACTTATATTATTGTTATCTGCACAGTGCTACACCAGATAGTTTGATAAGAATGTGTCCTTTACTCCACGAGAAGTCATGGAAGGCACCTTATGTAGTTATCTTTATATTAATCTTTCACAAGTTCCTATTGTGTTCTGCAAGAAGTTTGGTGATCCTACTGAACTTGCTTGATTGTTGAGGTAAACTTGCAGATGTTGTTGAATGATAACAGTTTAAGCTCGGATGGTTCTGTAGTCACAGATTAAATCTAAATGCACCGCTATGCCCCAAAACAACAAAAAATGAGAGATTCAAGCTTGATTGAAAGCCAAAAACAGATATGAAACAGCAGCACATAGAAAGGCTGCAAACATTGCGGTGTCAAACGAATCAGTCACTGTTAGGAGATTTTTGCATTCTTCTGCCCACAGAGAAGTTGTCAGTCAAACTGTGTGGGTGGTCATGTACCAATCCTTGCATCTTCTCATCAAAATGTAAGTGTCTCTAAAAGATGGTCAGTTTTGTCATTTTAAATAGTATTTTATTCAAATTTTTGAATCACTATTATGCCTATTTCTCCATAGTCTAAAATCTTATTTTGCTGTTAGGAGCACCACACAGAAAACAAGAATGATGAACTGGATAAAAGCAAACTTATTCCAAACAGGGTAGCGTGCCAACATTTACTATATGTACATTAAAAAAAAAACTGAGGGCCCTTCATCTGCCCTCCTCACATTGGCTCACTCACTGTCTTCCATCCACTCAAAGACCATTTCCACCTTCATCAGTGCTGGACACATCTTTTCAAGAATAAATTCCATCTTCCCCGTAGTTCAGAACATTTGATATTTCATGCTTACCGTACCATAATACTCAACAGTGTGTAACACTTCTACTACAATTACCTTGACAGGAGAAAAGTAAGGGGATTATGGCATCAGATGCAATCAATGGGAAAATTCATGTTCATGCTATATTTTACAGGCCTAAATTACCAGCTACATAGTGTGTTTCATATTTCTACAGACATCTGTCACAGCAGAATGGGAGACATTTGGCAACCACCTTTTCTTTCTATCACAGTTACACAATGTTTGGAACAGCTGGATGTACACAAACAAATGGAGTGCAGCTGCATATCTGATACAGAAAAAAAATGGCATAATATGAAAGAGTTCATTGCATTTAGTCTTATATTAGCAGAAATATACATAATTATGAAAAACTTAATATTGTACTATTATTCTGTACAGGCAGAAGGACTATTTTATCTTTTTATTTTAACCTCATCATCACGGCCTGTAAGTGAACCAGCTCCACTTACGGTTGGAAAAAAGAGACGGTAGCTTACAAACTAATAACAGAAACTACATGATCAGTAAGCATGACACACTACTTTGCTACATGCAAATGCTGCACCCCCCACCCATTCAGTAACTTCTTTGAACGGCTAGACAAAAGTATTGCAGTACGATTGAAAACTTGCAGCAATTTTGTCTTCACACAGTCTTCTATTAAATGATGTAGAAAGGCAAGTTGCTGTCCTTTCTTAGATATGGGAGAGTTTACACTGCAGCAATGTGATCCAAAGAAAAACAGACTTTCCTGATGGGGATATAGAAGGTGGAATGGAGGCTGCAGTTGGTGCGAATTAAACAGGTCAAATGCAAAATCTCACCAGAATATGGACTGCCTGTAAGAGCTGCAGGGGATAGTGAAGGGTCACTCAAGGCTTGCAGGAAAGTCTCTATCTAAGGGCACACAGGTAATGGCAGAATCTATTGTACATCCATAATTTCCTTAAGCTACCACACAATCCTACAGTAGATAACTGTATGTGATGCAGGCAGACACACACACACTTGATTCTGAGTGTGCCTGAAAAACCACTGAACAATAAACTGCAGTTCATTTGCAATTAAACTCTTCACTAAAGTGGTGATGCACTTAGAGCAGAAAATGCACTGAAGCACTGCAGGCGGCTACAACATAGCATGAGCTGCTTAACTTTAAGTTGGAGGATATTTTTAGCTTCTCATTCTCCTCTCTATCGTACTCCTTTTCTCAGTCTTTGTTTTTCATTTCACTCATCTCCAACTCACTGCTTTGTATTTCCTTTCTGCTTCCTCTCTCTGCCTGTCATTTAGGCAGACCAGTTATATGGGAACATGCCATTATAGATTTGCTATTATGGCAATAAAAAGAGCTACAAAATAACTTTACTATGACTACGGGAAAACCACTGAGATCATAATTTGTCTCATTTTACCTGCTGTTCAATGTTTTAATATTGCCAGCTGGTATTTATAAAAGCTGTTGCAAAATGACAGATCCCTGAAGTTTTTTTTCCCCCAACACTTTGATAATAAAAAATCCTACCTAAGGATATAGGAGAAGAGGTGTTCATTAATACAGGAAAGTAAAAAATACAACTTTCAGGAGCTCTGTTAACAAATGGCAGCTGCTTTTTATATTCACAAGCTGCCAATTTTAAAACAGGGAAGAAGAAGAAATTATGACCATACTGGCACCCATATATAGGTGGAGGAGTGAAGAGTTGGGGAGTCATTAATCAATCGCCTTGTCCTGGCTGAAGACAAAGCACTGCTGACATCAAGGACCTAAGCTGTCGGTGCTACTTTACAGCCCACAGCACAGAAGAAAAGGTGGATGTGGGGGAGAAAACTGAAAGAAGGTGATGGCATGATGAGGTGGACGAGAGGCTGAAAATGAATACGAAAGGCTGGTTTTACATCTTTGCCTTGGTTTTGGAGTCAGCATCCATCCAACAAGTAAATATTAAAAGGGGGACAGGGTATATTTATGTATAAGAAGTTCTATGTACTTGGACGCTGACACAATTTTAGTTAATTTAGCTATTTACCAAAACATATTCAAGTTACAGTATGATTATAGACTTTACGTGCAGACCTCATAACTCTTTAAGATGTACACCCTCTCTTTTTAAAGGAAACAAAAAATAGTTGAGCAACTGACTCAAAATCTGTTTAATGGACAAGTGGTGGCCATTTCTTTGTTCTTTCTTCATCTTATTAAGCAGGTAGAAGGTCTGAAATTTATTCCAAGTTAGTCTGCTTCTGTGAACCCAAAACATCTGGTCAAAGCAGTTTACAAACCCGCCATCCTTAGCCTGCAAAGAAACAAACAAATCCATCAGAGATATAGCAGGAATATTAGGGCTCTGAGCTCTGCAACATAAAAAGGCCTGAACATCAGCAGAAGACAGGGGTAGCTAAACACAGCATCACTTTTATTGAAAAGAACCCTTCAGAATAACACTGAAGAGTTCAACACATTTCACTACAACATGCAGCCTCCAGTATTAAGAAGAGAAAGGCAAGGTTAGAGAATGAAATGCCATGAAAAACATCTAAAAAAGTTAGATAGCTCTGGAATAACAGTCTTAGGGACAGATGAAACTAACCTGCACCAGAATGACAGGAAGAAACAGTATGGAAAAAGCTCCCGATCTGATCTATACAACATCACCTGTGAACACCAGGGGCAGTTTGCTTCATGGCATTCAATGGCACTGGGTCAGTGTTTATTGATAATGTGACAGAAGATGGAAACAGTCGGTTGAATTTTGGAGTGTTCAGGGATATACTGTCAGCTCAGATTCAGCCAAGTGCTGCAAAACTGAGTGAAAAGTGCCTCAGACTATAGATGGACAGTAAGCCAAAACATGCTGTGAAAGTGACCAAGGACTTTTTGAAGGTCAAGAAGTGGAATCTTCTGTAATAACCAGCTCACCTGATCTCAACTCCATTGTGCATACATTTTACCTAAAGATAACAGTCTAAAATGTCTGACCAAGCATCAGGAGGAGGAAAACCATAGTCAAAGTACTTTCTTCATGAATATGTTAATCTGTCCATGTGAGCTCCTGAAAATATGGCACTGTGTACAAAACACCTGCAATTCCTAAACATTTCATGACATTTTTTCAGCCCCTTGAATTAAACCTCGAACAGGGAAACGCTGCAATCAAGCAGTACTTTATCTGTCAGCGACAGCAACTGTCCAGCCATTCTGATGTTGAATAGCTGTTAATGGGATGGGAACTTGTGCTGAAATCAAACCTGATGATGCTCATAGTTGGACAGAGCGGCCACATGCCAATGTTGGCAAAATGAGCACCAAACTAAGTTTAATGTGCATTTTTACTGCACAGAGAAAATTCACTATCATTTAGTTTGACGCTGAACTTGTCCCCCACCATGTCTCTGACCGTTTGCTGGGTGCTGTTACGGCAACCCAGCAGTGTTATAACAGAAGTTCACAACTGAGGTTTTAGTGCAGAGCAAGAGCTTAACAGATGATGCCCAGAACGTGACCAGTTTGTACCAAGTCACTATGATCCAGCATACAAACATCTTTGTCTGCAAAATTTTCAGCAAAAATATTTCCAGGCCTATGTCTGCAGCACGCTGTTCAGTGGCCTTTTCTGTTCCCAATATATCCCAGGATACACTCCTCTGACAGATGACAGCTGCTTGGATTCAGAAAGAGGAAGAACTGAAAAACAGTCAGTTCAAGCCATCGCCTTTGTGAAAGTCATGAATCGATTTTTCTGTTATGAAGAACATGAACTGAATAACTTAGAGAAACTTTTGATTTCTGAACTTTTGATTTTTATACACTTTGTTGCCTCAGAAGAAAAACAAGAGAAATAGAAAAGCAGAAGCAACAATAATTATACTTTTTTTTTGCAGATTGATGCAAAAAAAAATGTTTAGAATGCAACTTACATAATTAAGAATAATAACAGTAAACAGTGCCGGTAGAGTGGACCATATCCTCACTAAATAAGATGTTTGTGTTGAAGCAAATGTATTGTGTACACAGAACGATACAAAAGTTAATCCTTAATGCCAAAAACTGTTTGGGTAAAATCCTTCAGAGATTCCTCTGTATTGAAACTGTTTTTCTATGAGATGAGCCACAGAATTATATGTAATATGCACTTTGATGGGCTTTAAACATTTACCTTCAGCAAGCAAAAAACAAGCAAACCTTAGATGAAATGCAGCAAGTTTTTGCTTTCAGTGCAGACTCTTCTCATTAACTAAGATGCTCCACTGGTTTACCAAAGAAGCTTTCTAATCATAAGTTGTTACTAATGACATTTGTAAGTTTTCTGTTTTACAAAAAATACAGAGTTGTAATAATGAGTAGCAACGCCTGTGTTTATCTACCATTTAGTATTAAAGTGGCTGCAGTATATATGAATCTTTTTAATTGACAGTTCCTTTTGTAAGTTTTTTTCCTTTGGATAAAATATAAAGAAGCTAGAAATATGAATGTTTATCTTGACTGCATTGTAATATATAATCATATGCTGTATCCACTGGATGCTGCTTTATGATCCAGCAGCACTCTGAATATGTCAATGATCTGTGTCATAGTGTGTACAAAAACATCTGCACCTCCATCAGGGTTAATGTCCAAATATCCTGGAGCAAGCTCTTTAAAAAAAAGAAGACATACAACTCAATAAAAATTAACTTTTTTGCCCTGCCCAAAGTCTTAGCAGTTTGAAGGTATAAAGCAGCCAACAGGGACTCTATGATTGCAGAGATATTTAAGAAATTCTAGAAAAAGGAAGAAAAAAAACCCCTCCAGGCTTCAGACAAAAAAAAAAGAAAGTCTATTTCACATTTCAGTGTAGCTGAAATCTTTAGTTTAACTCACACTTTTCTCATACAAAGAAAAGAGATATATTGTAGAAAATGTAGCTACCAGCCAAGTTGCATCTGCAGTCCTTGGACAGATATAGTCGCAAACTATAAGACACATGATAACACATCTAATATAAATAGCTCACAAATAAAGTTACAACAAATACTAAAGTCATTCATAGCAGAGGGTAAACAAACCGCATATAACCAACCAAGTTCCTCCTTAGGCACCCACACAACTTAACCTGACCATGACTTCAAGAGCAGTGTCAACTGCGAGAGTTGCCCAGCACTCAAACAGACACTGTTATGCGTGTAGTGGCTGCCTTGTGTGCCTGGCTCCATGGCACTAAACATCCAGCTATTAAATATATGTGCAAAGACTTCTACTGTGTGAGGGGCAGTGGATACATACAGCTTGAAATAACATCTGATGCCTTATTCCAAACTTTATGTTAACTAGCTTAAAGCTCTAGCTCGATAATTTCAGTACAGACTTGAAAATGGCATCACTATTTCTATTTAATGCTGCAAGATGGTGAAAAGGCACCATTAAAAAAAAAAAAAAAGTCAAACTATTCCACGAAGCCTGAACAGGAAGAACATAAAAAGTTAAGATTTTACCACTACCAACAATTTTTGCTTTAACTATTACCCACTGTACAATCTGAGAGCTGCAAACTACAATAGTCTGATATCCACTGCTACAATGCAACACATGTGTATTAAAATTCAATGATATTCCCTATTCCCTGTGTTTATATTCTTCTGTTCTTCTGTATTTCTGCCAGCGTGGGCAGGGAGTACCAGCATGGTATTCCCGACTAATGCAAAAAATAGCTGTAACACAGTGTGTATCATGTGTAAAGAGGCATTTCTTGAGGTACAGGACAAACAAACTGTTCTTTGGCGGAGTGCTGTCAGAATCACAAAGCTGTGTAAACATAAATCAGTCCTATGCCTCATAGTCTGACTACAGCTCTCCACATCTGTATGTATGTCTATGGCATCCCAATGAAACACACAGATTTATTGACACCAAGGTAGCCGTTAGCAGCACTCTTCTCACCTAACTGCAGCAGAGGGGTATTAAATCTCAAAACCCTGTCAAGGCAACAAACTCATATAGCCTTAAATTATGTTTTATGTTCAAGTCATAGCCAAAATGAGCCACACCACACAAAACTGGAGATGTATTTATGACATCAGCTACATGCTGTGACAGTGAGCATTTTTCACATATTGTGAGCAGTTGAGGAGACAAGTGAAGCAACTCCTAACAGCGGTGTCCTGTGTCACAGACTAGTGTTATGTGATCGCCACACAACATTTTGTTAAACCCCAGGAGATGATTCTCTGCTGCATTGAACACAAAATAAATCAGTAATGGCTTTGACAACTTCACCATTGTCTGTCAGACATGACCAAATAGAAGAGATTAGAAGCTAATTCAAATAGCATTTTCACATCAATAAATTACCAAAACATTCGAACTAAGGCAACACCGTCGTTGCGACCAGCTTCTCAAAGAGCAAGAACATCTGCTATAAATCATGCATGTTTTGTGATAAAATATTACACCCTGTAAAGTGTACTGTAATTTTACTGTATGTCCATGAGAGGTTTCCTATGTTGTTGGCAAAATAACACAATTACCTTGAGGTAACAGTCTTCACCTTCAACTGACACTTATCAGTAACGTCCTGGAAGAATTTGAATGTATGGAATGACCCATACAGATTGTGAATTGTCATTTCCTGTTTAATTCCGTAATCCCAGGTTGTCTTGGACCCTTTTCAGCTTCACGTCCTCTTTGTTAATATTCCTGCCTTTTTGTAATATCTTTGCACTCCCATCTTCATATACACCTCCCCTGTAGCTTTTCATATTTACCACACTGTCTTCATTCTTTCATATTCTAGAGTTTAATTTTGTTTTGGGATATTCTTTATGCATGCCCTCCTGACAGTTTTTTTTAATAAGTATTATGCATTGTTTGGATTTTATGTATTTCTTTTGCCTGTCACTTTGCTGCCATGTTTGCTTCATGGGCTGCGTTCATGTGTATGATCCCTGCTCTGTACATTAAAACAGAGATTACCGACTTTTATCTCGTCATCTGTCAGATCCCTGCCTTTGAGTCAGCTTGAGCTCATGTATAATATGACTTTCGCCACCCTTTGAGGGTTCCCTCTCACCTGAGCCTCCACTCATCTGTTTTTTCACTCTTCCCTGTGAATTTTTCCAGTAAAGTGATGACACTGCTGTCACTACTTTGAGTCGTTAACAAGTTAATAATCCATGTATTACAAATGGAAAAGTATAAAGGTAAAAGGATGAATTAATAAGCCCACAGATAATTTACAAGACAACTGCCTTGCATTTTATTAAAAGGACTTCCCTACCCATAATGCTCTTAGAAGCTATCTAGCAATGTAAGGACATTAGTTGCTAACAACAAGAAACTTGTTAAGTCTATGAATTAAATGTATTTCTGGTTTATTATTTATGAAAGAAAATGTCCAGTTTCAAGTCTAAGGTCTCATCTTGTTTTGGAGCCACTATGAGATGGCAATTCATAGCAATAGTTTCCTTTGCAATATCAAGAAAATTACCTGGAAACATCTGCATAAGTAGTGGCAGGGCTCACCCAAAAAGACAATGATTATGATTCTGCAGCTAAGATACTCCAAAACAGATTTGAAAAGAAGGATCTCAATATAAATGCGCATATGTCAGAGCCAGTGAATCTCACTCATCCAGTGTTGGTGCACTGAGGCAGCTTTATGATGAATGTGAAATTCAAATTAGGAGCCTAGAGTCAATGGGATTGGTATTGGATACCTGCTAAAGATGATGCCAGAGTACATGACTCTTGATTATAGCTGTCAGAGGGGAGCAGAAAACAAATGGAAGGTGCCGGATGTTCTTCAGGAGTTTCAGAGTAGATAGAGAACTTGGCAAATGATGACCTTGTACAATCAGAGAAAGAGCCTGTCTGCTCACAAGCCATGTAGCAAATCATTTTTCCTCCAGTGACATGAAACTAAAGAAACCATGAATGGCACCCACCCGTGCACTTAAACCACATTAGTAGAAGCTGAAGAGGCAAGGAAGGTGCTTTGTATGATTCGAACCCAAATATACTGCAAGGTAAAGGACAGGTAATTTGTAACATGCGGAGGCAGGCATCACATATCCATTTGTGAGGAAAATTGAGGCACACGCATGTATGGAGTCTGAACAGACAATGTCATTTTCTCAGTAATTTCCCATCAGAAAAGATGAAGCCTGACAATGAGAACACTGCTGCTTCATACTGCCAAAGCGTGGGGGGTAAGGAACACATGTAGGATGATAGTCTGTTGCTTGCTTTATGGAGAAAGTCACAGGAGCTTTGATAATGACAATTTGGTGATTGTGCTGAAACTACCAATCATCAGACAAGGGACATTTAACCTCTACATATTTGGCTCTGTAACATGTGAAGCTCAGCTTGAAGACTATTTGGGATAAACTGCAGTGTGCTGAAATAGAAGCAGCTATAACACCTCAAGTGTGCACTTGCATTAAAGGTTCTTTGTGATTTCACACAGAAGGAGGTGAAGAGGTCTAATATTTGCAGACTTCTCTGGAGATAACAAACCCAAGTTTTTGTGGCAGACGGCTCTGATTACTAGCGGCTGATAATTAAGGTCAGATAGAAAGACTGGTGTCATTACAGAGTACCTTTGCATGGGCAGTGCAGGGCATGAATTCTGGGAATTCAGGTCACTGAGCATCACAAATGAAAAGTCTGGGAGCCCAAGGGATGTAGAACTTCTATAGCAGTTTGATGAAACCTAAACTTACAAACATTACTGAGCGGAGCTGCTGAGACAACAAAACAATCCTGGACAACTACCACATAACCACAAACGTGTTAAAAGGTTTGAAAAACAAACTAAAAAATGATATTAAGAAGAGACAATGTGGTTGTGGAGAACAACTTGCAACAAGGAATGGCTGAGGATGTGCAAAGGCAAACAGGCAGTAAGGCATATCACCTACCCCATCACATTGTATTGAGAAAGGATAAAGTAGTAACCACACCTCATGAAGATGGAAGTCCCTCTCTAAATGACTGCATGCAAGTGTGTTTCATACATCAAGAAGGCCTTTCTGCAGATATCAGTGCCAGAAATTGGTTGGGATGCTGGGAGATTTCTGTGGTTTATGAGACTATTAACTGAGGAGAAGGACAAACAGCTCAAAGAGTGGTGGTTTGGAGCTTATTCGTACTCACAGCCACCAGTAGGAAGGACATCTAACAACACCCACAGGTGATAAAGACCATCAGAACCTCGCTTCATGTGAACGACTTCATGCAAGTTCACAGGAGGTCTCAGAGACCTACTCAGTGACAACAACAATGAGCACCACATCTGCTGCAGGCATGGACCGTTATAAATGGATGAGAAGCTCTCCGGAGCTGAAAGGGAAATGGCAGGAGATCTCTAACATTCACATCATTTCAAGGGCAAGGCAGACAGTTCGGAGAGTTGTGTCAAGGTACATGTTTTGCATTTAGATTTAAGCCAAAGATTAGAAAGCAGAATGCTGAACCACTACCCTAGTTGTTGATTTCAAAGGACTACTATTTGAAGATGCAACACTCAGAGAATCAAAAAACAAAAATCAACCTGCTGGTTTGTGTCTACAAGAGCAGCCTGCCGAGCAAAGATCATCTCCATTTTGAGGAAATGGGCACCACCCCAAAGGCAGCTGGAGCCACAGTAACATGCACATCAATGTCAATGAACCACACCAGTTCAGTGTTCAGAAATTACACACAGTTTTGATAGCAGTCCAAGAGTTAAGTGTATTTCAGGTTTTTTTCTCTAAAGAAAATGCCCAACTTTTAGGTACAAAGTCTCATCTAATCATTTCCAAAGTAATTCAACTAAACTACAACAACATTATTGACGAAGTGTGAAGTGTCACTTCTTGGGCAAACAATTTGCTTGAAGTGTGCACGTCAGGGTGAGTGTGCAGCGCTGTGTTAACTACCAGCTGGTGAAGGGTGACAGAGAGAGAAAGACTAACAGAGTAAAAGAGAAAGAGGAAGAAATTTACACAGAGGCAGAGAATAATGAGGGTCTTGCACATCCTTAAAGAAAATCACCAGACAATCAATCAGTATGACATACACACACACACACACACACACACACACACACACACACAAGTGCTGACTGGACTCATACACTCTTACAACTTAAATTTGAACACCTTAAGAGTTATTCTAACCACCTCTCCAGGTTCTTCCTTAGCCATCGCTTTCTTTATTCGCTGTCTTCCTCCTCTCTTTTTTGCTTCAGCTCTTCCCTTCTCTAAAACCCTGTTCCCTCGTTTCACTGAGAATTTCTCCCGCACTGCCCTTTCCACTACTGGGAAGCTGCATCAGACCTGTGCAGGTGGCTGATTTAGGTGTTTCACAATGGAGAATAAATTACATAAGGATAAGTGTGTGTGCAGTAAAATTGATGAGTAGCAGTTAGAGTTTGATTTCTGCTCAGTCAGACCGATGTAACCTTGCTAAAAGTATGGGATGTAAAAGCTAATTACACGAAGGATGGCCTCTAATCATAGAGTGAGCTTCAGTGTGTGTGTGTGTGTGTGTTTGCAGTTGTCACCTGAAGCAGTATTGATGGTCCTGACAGCCTCCCTGGGGCTGACTCTGTTATTAGGGGGATAGTCAGGGACAGTGTTTTCGTAGCGCCTCCCTGACATCCGTGGACTCACTTTGGCAGGTAGATGACTAAAAAATAGAGAGACAGAGAAGGACAGAGGGGAGGGAAGAGGGAAAACAGAATTAGATAAAAAAGCAAGGAGGAGGTAGACTGAATAGAAGAGAAAAAAACAATAGAATGTCCTTGATTTGGAAAATTGGCTTATGCACAAGTGATACAAAAGAGGAATAAAGGTGAGATAGAAGGTGATGAAAATGTGATGAAGGAGATGAAAATTGGTTTCTGTGTGTGCGTGCAAGAGCGACAGATGTTTTAACCAAAGAAGATTTGTGCTTGAAACACTGCCTGGTTCCCATTACAGCTGCTGACAATCTGAGTTTTACACATAATGCCATGACACATGTGCACAGTCACGAACAAAAACACATGTGCACATTCCCAATTTCACACATAACAGCCAGCGATACCCTCATTGGCTCACCCTGATTGGCTGTGCTGCTCATCAATCGCATCCACGGCACTCTCCACAGAGCTCAGGAGAGACTGGATCTGATTGGCTGACTCCTTCAGCAGGAAACGGGTAACAAATTGCTCCACGTTGGTCCCCCTCTCATACACCTGGAGAAAAAAAAAAGGATTGACAGTGTGTGTCATTTATAATTTGAGTTGTTCTGTCAAAAGCTGTAACATCAAGACGTCTGTAAAGTCAGTGGAATTTATTTCCCCCCTTTATCATGTCTTTCACACATCGCAGCACAGCACTGCAACTCTCCTGTCCGTTACTATCCTGAAGAGATTTTCCAACTCAAATCTTATTTAGTTCCTTCCTTGCATTCATTTAATGGTTGAAGAGCTTCTGAAGGTGGATGGACAGCAGGCAGGGAGGCAAAAATAACAAGTAAAAATAGACTAGTGCCCTGTATTTGGAGTACATGCCAACTGATAATGGAGTTTTGGGAATGAAAGAATTTAGACATCTATACATCAGTTGATTATCTGACTTTTGTGGATTCAGTATGTTACAGCTGCACTTAAAATTGGGGTCATTGTTTTGAAACTTTCAAGCATTGTATTTCACAAACTAGTAACTTAAAATGAAGGCATGGCTTTGCTCCACACCACCAGAGTCACTCTGATGGACAAACTATGTAATGACACAATTTTGAAATTATGCTTAAACATCTACCCTGTTGCAATTAAATATGTGTGATAGGCCAGTATCTGCCATTAGTGTCAGTTTTTAAATATAACTGTCATGCTTTTCAAGAGTTGAAGAAGCAGTCTTGGCCTTAAAGAAAATGTAGAAACCTTGTAGTCCCATAGGGACAAAAAATGTGACTTTCTACTTCCTATTGTTTCAGTTCAGATTCAGCAGGAAAGCCACAAAGCCAGGCTGAAACATTATCTTCCTTATTTTACTCAACACAACAGCATTACTGCAAAAAAGCAGAAGGATCAATAAAGTCATCAGTTGTCAAGATCATCCACTGTTCTGTTACAATACTGGTTCAGCTGAACAAACATGAGCATTGTAGCTTTTCATAACTTCTACAAGAGCCACGTTAGATCAAGTGCATTGGTCTATTGGTAATCAACTTTCACGAACCTGTTTTAAATTCTGTCACAAGTGTTGCTGTGGGTCCTTGAAGGAAAGTCTATTTTAAAAAATGAGAATCTACTTATATATGGTGGAAAATCTGAATTTTGTTTTTTAACCTGAGCCAAACATTTTCAAAGACAGAAGTTGAAAAAAGACAAGTAACATCCCAGACGACCGCATCAAAGCAGGAGTCCCTGAGGTGCTCCGCTGACAGTGTGAACACAGCAAACTATCAGAGGAGTTGAGTGTTTCAGATAAGACTGGAGCTCCTGCTTTAACTATGATGACCTTATCACAGCACCTTTTAATTATTAAAGGGTGTGAGGGTTTGCTTTAAAAAAAAAAAAGAAAGCCCCATAGTCAGTCCAATCAAAACGAGGCACAGCAGGTCTGTCAGTTCTAGATTTCAAGCTGTGTGGTTTTTTTTGTTCTCTCTCTCTCTCAAAAAAAAAATCTAAATTCTAAGAGGAAAAATTGAAATAAGTAGATTAAGCAATATGTACGTTTTTGCTATAACATATGTTGGAATCATTAGCATGTCTGTATAAGAAATTGACCAAATTCTACTAAGAATTTTTCCCAAGACTAGTAGTTACAGTATATTTAAACTAAAACATAGACATAATGTTAAAAAAAACATTCATAACTAGTATTTTCCTACTGTAAACCTGCCATTTCATGTTGCCACACTTTAAAAATCTGTAATTTAACAGAACTTTTCTAAATACATGAAATATGGATTAAATGTGCATGATTTTTCACATATAATTACATAATAAAACCCAACTAATAACAGTACTTTTTTGTAATTTTAATTACAGAATGAATTGATTATTTGTATTTGAAGTACAATAATTTAGCCCTTTGTATAATTTATGAGCAAAGATTAAAAAAAAAAGTAGTAAAACGCTATAGATCAGCTTAATTATTGGTGCTCTTCATTTTGAATTTATAATAGTTTTAGTAGTACCAGTAATTCAGGACTTTTTGTATGATTGCTTGGCTTCCAGTATCTGTAAACCCTGCTTGCAGTTCTGTTTGGTATCAGAGAAGTTGATAGCAGCTCTGTCTTGTTCATTATTGTCTTTGAAGACATCAACAGTCCAACGACTCAAGGTAGTGTCCAATCCAATGTAAAAACATACCATGTTTTTCTCCACACCATCTGCCATCAATTTACCAATAGAAAATCACCCCTGCTCTTTTTTTTAAAAGTTCAGTCAGTGCATGTTTGTCAGCTGGCAGATTGGCCAGATTGCTGTGACCCTCAATATCATTCACTTGCATCTTGTACCAAAAAAAAGGTCACTGTATTCCTTAATTGCAACAGCAAGGCAAAAATACACAACCTAGGGTTTTATTTGTTGAGAGAATTTTAAAAAACAATCTGTCTTCTTGGGCAAGCACAGATGTGCGGTGGTTAACTGGCTGGTGGCTTTCTGTGTGGAGTTTGCATGTTCTCTGAGTGCCTGCTTGGGTTCTTTCCAGGTACTCTGGCTTTCCCCCACAGTCCAAAGACATGCACGTTAGGTTAACTGGTGATTTTAATTTAGCCATAGGTGAGCATGAATGGTTGTCTGTCTCTCTGTGACAGACTGGTAACCTGTCCAGGATGTACCCTGCCTTTCACTCCCTCACAGCTGGAATGGGCTCCAGCCCCGACGACCCTGAATTGGATAAGTAGAAGAAAAATGGATGGATGGACAGTCTTCTTGTTCCAATATAGGCCAGAAGATGATTTGAAAAACTCCAGCAAAAATTCGGTGTTTTCATTAATGCATATTTGAAACAGTTTTAGACAGTATATAGGAGGCTTATATTAGTGAGTCAAAAAAAACACTGACAGTACTGAACTTGTTCTAAAATACACAGCTGCAGCTCTAGCAAACTGTGAAGCAAAAATGAAGCCCGATAAATCGTAATCATATTACTACTAGGCAGTCTAATTGATGAATGTGCCATCTTTGGCAACCTTAAAAAAAGAAAAAAAGGCATCAGGTTGCATTTTAAGAACAGATAAAATCTGGTACTGGTGGTACTGGATCTCGAGGGAGGAAAGCACCAAAGCCAGTCAGCTGGAAACATTTCAAAGTCAACCAAAGTATTTTCAACCAACTCACTGAGCAACTTTAGCTTAATTAGCTAGCTAGATACAGCTGATCCAATTTGTTTTAACCAGATGTCTTTTCAATCTGCAAACTTAAGAGATGGTAAGAAAATTAGAATTCTATTTTTGTTGCTTACTGTATGTCTGTCACATTTTAAACTAGCTGGAAAGCTTGACAGGCAACAATGACAAAGAGATAAAACCGCCAACTTTCATGTACTGCTTAAGACATGTTTAAGGCCAAAACCTTTTCAGAATAATACATGAAAACCTGACTACTGAACACCAGGCCATAACTGACTGCACATGTACTCCAGAGAATGGAGTTAGTCGGTCATGTCAGCTTTACTGGCAGAAGTCACAGTGCAGTGATTCAGGGAGACAATTAAGGTTCCTGTGCATTCACCCATTCTCTGCTGCACTCCAATCAAAGACAAACGCTCCCGTGAGACGGTGAATCACACAGGCTGCCGTATTGACTTCCATTATCGTAGTCAACCGCTTTTACACATGCACACAAGCAAGCATACACTGAAACAGCCAAACACAGACTCATCTGTATCAGATTGTGTGCAGAACAGTCCAGTCAACTAATTCTGGCATTCAAAAGCATCCAATGAAAGCACAACTATCTGTAAAACAGCAACCATAAGTCACTATGATTACAGAATTTAGACTTGTGGTCCAATTTGTACTTGCTGTTTTATTCAAGAGGCACTGATGATACATTAATGACTACCATGCTGAGATTCAATTATCTAAGTGGGATACACGTCTGAATAAACAGAAATGATAAATAGGAATCTTATCAGTTTTCTTGAATAGTTTATGAGGGTGTTACGAGACAACTATGGACATGTAGTCTTTAAAGAGAAAAATGCTGATAGATGCTTGCCAATTATTTAGTATATTCAGCATGCTTTTTCTTCAGTTAGACAAGTTGAGCGCTAGCATTTATTACAAACAAAAAAAATATTGTTAGGAAATTCCCTCAGGTTAAATGTAAATGCATGTGTCTTGTTAATCAACAGATTTGCAAGAAAAATGATAAGAGGTATGGTGGTTGGTAGAGGCAAACTAATGGATGAAGGCTGAAACATATTTGCCCTTAGCACTATTATACAAATGTTTATATACAAAACAGATACAAGAGTTAGTGCAACAACATAACAGAGCCACTGAGCCATTATCCAGTGACTCAGTGGAGTCCTAAACAGTTTGTGCATGTGTGGAAATGGATGCATGTGCCACAAACAACAAGAAGCTTATCAGTTTTCTTGTAGATATTGATCATGTCCTTAATATGTTGCTCCATTAGTGTTACCTTATTATGTAGGTGTATGTGTTGACCTTTAAGTATTGTCAAATTTAACATGAAGAGAGATTTCAATCTCGCTAAAATGGAAGGTTGAAGATTGAACGTGCATGCAAGATTGCTGATCATAACTGTAACTCTGTGCCATTTGAGCACCACTTGTAAAGGTTTGCGTCAAAGCGAACCATGAAAATAAGATCTGGCAAACTGAAGCGTTGTGGGGACATACAAGCAACCAAGAATTTGAAGTATGAAATTTTAAAGGCACTGTGCAGAATTCAAAAAATTGAAATTTGGGTATCCAAAAACATACCACCAGTATAATTTCGGAGATAATATGGGGTGCCTTAATGGCCGAGGCATTAAAGCCAGGAAGCTCTGTTGAACACCATTCCCCAGCTCTCCCTCTCTACCCTGTTTTTTTCTGTCATTGCCGCATTAAAGAATGAACAAACTTATTCAAATTAATAGATGTAAATATGAAATTGAAAGTCACTATTAGTGTAAAGCAATGCACAGATGAGTGCAAAACAAAAGCAATGGCTAAGCTCCACTTAGGAAAATCAGCCACACAGACTACAACAGGGCCTGGGGCTGTAAACAGTATAACAAACATATTTGTTATGCTATTACAGTCCCAGGCAGGATTCACCCTGTTTCCAAAAAATCCTGTTCCAGGACATTTTCAGTGACACAAGGCTGTTATGAGAGATCATGATTGGGTCCTATGCTAACAAATTATTGGAAATGTCCCTTTACATTTTAGGCACTTAAAAATAAAAGATGCTTAAAAACACATTCCTGAAAAGTACCTTGAAAAACTGTGCAACTGTACCCTGGTTTAAATACAGTGGGTGCTCATACTAAATACTGGTCTTCCTTTCATTGAATTAACTGATGAATAAGAGCCACTAAATTATTTTTCAAAGCAACAAAAACTTTACTTTTAGTGCTTTAATCTTGTTCAGTGCTGTAAGTGTTAATAAAAAACTGAAAAAACACCTAAATAAGCTCTTTTTTACTGAAATGGAAATGGAAAAACATGACAACGAAGTAAGCTGCTACAATACTAACTATATATAAAGCAACTGTTTCTCAATATTTTCGATTTATCTAATGATGTGAAAAGACATTAGGCCTCCTTAAACTTGTTTATAACCCACTTTCAGAATTGGGATCTTTAAAATTTTATTCATAATTAACGGTTTAAAGTACAGACTAGAACCATTAAACCACTGTTGTATTATAAAAACACAAAAAAGAGCAGTTTAACTTTTTTTTAATCCAGCTTAAACATCTGTAGAACACTGATGTGCAGTGAGTGCAATATGTATTAGGTAGATTGTTTATCCACCTCATTCTTCCTCTGTCGTTCTGTATCCTCCTCTCTGCCTTTGCTGAGTGTTTCCCATGGGCCCAGCTAAAAAACCCAGGATATGGAAGCTGTGATCTATAATTCACACAGATCACTGACCCAGGAGGAGATACACCCTCCCTCTCTCAGCTGGCTCCCTGAACACGACCTGGTAATTAGCTATGGTGTGTATTATTCCTAGCATCTATAAGTGTGTGATTATCTCCATAGATAAACTGAGTAAAAGTGTGTGTTAATGTGTTGAAATGCAGAGCTCTCCAGAGCTTCACACCATCAAAGCTGTAAGACTTTCAAACATGCCAACGACTTCCTTTAAAATGATGCACATGTGTAATGCATCAACATGCCTTGACAGTATTTTTTATTACAGAGTGGAGGTGGCTTGGTTGTGTTAAAAATTAAAATAAAATAATTTGGAAAAAAATTGGGTGCCGCTATAGCTCACTGGGTTATGCAAGTGACTAATGTGCCGAAAGTCTGCATCTGCCCCGCTGTCTAATAAAGGCGAAAAATGCCCCCCAAAATAAAAAAAAATTAAACACATTTAAGTTAAGTTACCAGTAAAAGACTGAGTCAGGGAGGTCACTCAAACCTTTGTGTGTGCCTGTTCTTGTATTTCTTCCTGGTTTCTTGCATTTCCTCTCATTTTCTTAAGGTTACAACAAAACTCCTCATTAACAACCACCTACTCATGTGTATCAATGTGTTGCACAGCCCCTTTCTCTCTCTCTCTCTCTCACACACACACACACACACACACACACACACACACTTTTGTGGCAAGATGGAGGTGGTTGATTACAGAAGATTGTAGGTAGTAATCAGTGATTACAGAGGTTGTTCTCGTTAGGGGAAATTATTCCAGCCCATTATTCAGCCCATCCCTGATGGGGTCACAAAAGCTTTGTGAAGAGGCAGCGGTGACATATTCACCTCCAGTATGATTGGCACAAGTGGCTACTAATGCCAAATTACAATAAAACACAAGCTAAACAAATCTCTTCTGGTCTCAGTTAAAATAGCCTATAATAAAAGACAAGAGCATACCCAATGCAATTCCAACAGGCTATTTGATATGCTGCCATTTTATGTTGAAAAAAAAATCAATACTTAATATACGTACTTTCTAAAGTTATACACATAACTTGATAGAAGTAGTATAAGCAGCTGTGGATTATCCAAAGAAGTCAGCATCTCTCTGTACCAAAGGAGGAGAATAGTGATGCTGTTATACTCCAGAACCTGCCAGCTACTGTATGTGCAAACAGAGTGATTTAAATATGTGATTCGTTTTCCATGTACCAACAATTGTGGTTACTTTAAAGACAAATTTTCTTTTATAAAGAAATGTTTCACTTTGGGGAAATTACACTGATTTCTTCTTTTAAATATGAAGCTTTCACTGGGAGTGGTTTAGCTTCTTATGAAGCCTGGAACAGGGGTAGGGGTATATATACTGTGAAACTATACTGAAACACTTCTAAAGATCACAAATTGATACTTAGTAAATATAAATCTTTAGGTTATTTGTTTAAACTATACTCAGACTATTGCCACAGTGAGTCTGCCAGGCATCAGAGCAAAATTGGAGATTCTCCACACTGTACTGGAACAGGTGGACATAAACTTCTAAGGGTGCTTCAGTGCAACCAAATGCTTTCAGTTACCTTCTGTTATGACCTAAGGCAAACAAGGTAGCATAATACTCTCTTGAGACTGTGATAAATGCCTGCATCCCAGTAGAGCAAACTCTGTAGGATTTCAGTAAGCAAATCACAGAGCACCTCTGCCTCAACAGTATCCACCAAGATGTAATGACTGGGTTCTGCATGATGAGACAGTGAGTGGCTCTCCCATTCTAGTATAACCCCAAATTAAGTAGGGATTGTGGTGCTGTTCAGTCTTAATAACGTAACAGTCTTCCCAGTTCACAGTACATCGGGACAGAGACAAAGCCATTGCTGGCTGATTTTTTTTCCAAAATAAAAGCTTAAAAACATTCAATTAGGCCTGGGTGACCCAGGAAGGGGTGATCAGGCCCCGACTTGTGTCCAGGTAGCATACTCTGCCACGTCACCCCTCTTTAGCAAGAGCCATCAAGAATACTTCTCTGCAGCTTCCAAGATGTTTTTGATGGCTTTGCTCCTCCAGATCCCCAAGAACTCTAGCACTCAGTATAGAGACTGGCCTGCAAAGCCCCTGCACACCACCTCCATGGGCTCACAGCACACTTTCCACCCCCCTTTCACCCTCTTTCTTTCCTGGGCTTCCCCGCGATGGTCAACTCCAGCAAGACAGCTTCGACTTCCTGCACAACAGGACCATATCAAGCCTGAGTGTGGTGGTTATGGTGATGTCCAGGAACCTCAGCTGTCTCCCTACATCAACCAGGAGCTTCTAACCTCTTGCTGTTGCCAGCAGCCCACCCAGCAGCCTTTGCTGTGGCTGTGGCTCCACGGGCAAAGTTGATGGTGCGCATTGTTGAGTGTTGCTGCTTGCTGTAGTTTATCCCAGCATGAATGGTGTCTGCTAAAGCCCAAAGAACTTGATCATGGAGACAGTGATACATTACCTCCCCTCTCCCAAGCTCGGGAGGTATTGGTATGATAGAGCTTAAAGAGCATGGGAGAGGGGAGGTGTCGGTGGTAGGCATGCTTGCCCATTCCCAGCATCCTGACATAGGATTCCATGTTGGTGCACCCAGGCTTTAAATTTGCCGGGAAGTCTTGCTCTGTCCACTGTGGTGAGCCAGGAGTTGAGGTCATTGCTTATTACCTGTCACACTAAGGTGTCCTTGCAGCAGCCACCTACATCCGGGCACCAATGTAGTCATGACTGTCAGGTCATTCATGAATGCTCTAGTTGGACATTGGCAGATCTTTGACTTGGACACTGGCACTCTGCACTCCATCTCTGCTGACTTCACAATCAAGTTCACAGCCAGCGCACAAGGAAAGTGAGATAGCACAGCCAGTTATGATGCCTTTCTCCAACTGGTGCCAGGATGATGTTGCTGTCCCTGAAGACACTCTCAGACTAAAGCTGTTGTAGTAGTCGTGTATGAGACTTTGGATATTCTTGGGAATGTGATAACTGAACAGGGCTTTTTCTACCAATTTGTGTGGGATCAAGCCATGGGCATTGGCAAGATCCAGCTACATTACTGCCAAGTCTCTTCTGCTTCCTTAAGCCTCTCTTATCAGCTGGGTTACCACACCTGTGTGCTCTATGCTGACTGGAACACCTGGGATTCCTCCCTTCTCTACTATGGAGTCAATGTAATAGAAGAAGTCCATGAGGTGATTTGCAACAATCTTCAAGAAAATCTTGCATTTCACACTGAATTGTTCGATGTTACACACATTCTCCTCCTCAGAATCCACATGACTCCTGGATATTCTGTGGCCAAGCTCTTGATCCCTCAAGCTGTCACTGTGCAAGCAGCTGAGATGGCCATTAATCTCCACTGGACATAACAGGTGACCACTCGACTTCTGCACCAGTAGTCAGTGATTTGAGTTCTTGCCTAAGCTTTCCCCCTGCCTGGATTAGAATCTGTAATGTTAGTGGGCTGTGTTCTTTGATGCCAAACCTGTCTACACCTAGTGATTATGAAGGTGCCCATTGTCTAGAGCCTCTGGTCCACCTCTCCCTTGGCTGCTGCATCTAGTGCTGCAGCCACATATTTATCAAACTGGCACCACTGTTTCTCTTGGTTGGTGGCTGGCCACAACATACGACAATGCTCTGTGGGTCTAGATGGGGTTGGTGCTTGTGATGCTACGAGGGCTGGCTCCTCTTCTGTCTGCCCAGTTGGTGACTGACACTGTGCATTGTACTACTTGCTCCTTCCTCAAGCAGCCCATGTTGACATGCTGGATTTTTAGATTTAGATTTAGATTTAGATTGTGCAACCTGGACACATTGTCAGTGATGCCTGATGATGTGTCCAATATCTGATATAATTACTCACTGGATGGACTGGATGTGATGCGACAGTTATAGAAATGTGACTATAATAAGTAGGATGTATAATGGCTGCAAAATGGTTGACTAGCATTACAAAAGAGGCCACCACAAAAAATAAAATAAAAAAAAAGACTATTAACAGTTGTGGGGACCCAGAGTTTTGACATAAGGACAATAAGAAAAGAAGTTCATGTCAAAGTGGTGAAGCACACAAAGCTCCTGCCACTTTGCAGAGAAGAGAAGAGAAGAGAAGAGAAGTGAAGAGAAGAGAAGTGAAGAGAAGTGAAGAGAAGAGAAGTGAAGAGAAGAGAAGAGAAGAGAAGAGAAGAGAAGAGAAGAGAAGAGAAGAGAAGAGAAGAGAAGAGAAGAGAAGAGAAGAGAAGAGAAGAGCTCATGTAACCTGTGAGCAGTTTCCTGTCCCTGCACTTCCTTTCAACTCTCCTTCAAACAGCTTCAGGACATACAACGCCCACATCTCAGCCTACCACTGTGTGCTCTCTGGAGACTTCTTTGGTCGACTATTTTTAGATTTTTTTTATTACTTTCTATTGGTTTGATCTTGTTTGCCATGGAAACCAATAAAAGTTGTTTATGTTACCGGACGTCTGAGTTGTCTGCCATTTGAAGTCATGTTTATTTTCTTTCATTTCAGAGCTTAAGATGAATCAAATTTTGTTTCACAAGTCTCATTGCAGATCCAACATTGTCTCCCGACAGCAGGTCTATATCTGCGGGGATAACAGAGGTATGATGGGTTGGAAAGCATAAGCACAACTCCCCGGCTGGTCCGCTATTTGAAAACCCTTCCTCAACCCTGCCTCAGCTTCATACATCAGCCAATTAAAATTGTATCAGAGCAACCTCAGTCAGTATGTCTCTAAGCAACACAATTTTAGCTGTATGGAAGTTATATCTAAGCAAATATACCTCTAAAAGGCAGAAATATTTCTCATAAATATCTATTCTCACCATCTGCTTCAGTAATCAAATTTAACCAGAGTCTTTCTCTCTCTCTCTCGCTCTCTCTCTCTCTCTCTCTCTCTCTCTCTCTCTCCCTACCACTCTCTCTCTCACACACACACACACACACACACACACACACACGCACACTCACTCAGCCAGTTTTTCTTGGTTATTACGCTCCACTTTCCCGGTCCTTTTTTTTACTCCAAGTGACCATCTTCTTATTAAGACATCCCAGCTGCACTACTCACTGACCACAGAGAGCTCGACTGAATGTGTACAGTGTGTGCATGCGAGTGTGTGAGGCTGAGCACTAATGGTGGACTCGGATGGCTGACCATCCGCTTCTCCCCCTCTGAAAACATCTACCAGGCTATTAGCATGACACTAACCTGAGGGTGGACACATACACACAAAGTGTACTGCCATAATCTATTCTCCTTGGGATTTTGTGGCCACCATTGCAGCCACTCAAAAAAAAAAAAAAGAAAGGAAAGAAAGAAAGAAAAAAAAAGCAGAACTACTGTTGTAATGTCTTCAGCTTTTTATACTTCTGCTGCCTCTACAGTTAGGTTTGAGTCAATGCACAAATTATACCTCTGGGTTAGAAATCTTGCTTTTATAGCACAGTTGTAGGGACTGGAGAATTCAGCTTAACCAACTGTTCAAATCAAAAACGATACAACATCATTTTGAAAGAGCCACAATAAATTACATACAGTATTATTCATAATTTATATGATCTTGTGCCTATAGAAACATTCAGATTATATGAATGAGCATTTTGGCATAAAGGGCAAGGCTTAAGCCAAAAGACAAGTTGGGAGCAGTTATGCTAAGAGACTTCCTCTTTGCAGAGCCGTAGTTTCCACACACAGTGAACACAGCCTCGAACAGCTGATGGACTGATTCTCCACAGCATGCAGGTACTTTGGCTTAACCATCAGTCTAAAAAAGATAAACGTCGTGGGTCAAGGTGTTGACAGTCCCCTCCACAAACTACCCTCCATGAATTCAAATACCTTGGGACAGTCCTCACAGACACCCTGTCCCTGGAGACGGAGCTCAGTAGTCAGATTGGAAAAGCCTCTACTATCCTCCCAAGGCAGAAAAAAAAGGTATGGATAAAAACTCAGGGCTTGTGTGGTGATCCCATTCCAGTATGCCAGTCACACATGGACATTTCAGACTCCCAAGGAAAGGAAAATACATGCCCTTTATATGCCCTGTATACATACCCACTCCTCCGAGAGGATTCCACTGGCTTAGTAATATGCAAAGTATAGAGATGAATTCCCAAACTTTTTTCTATGAAGAGCTTATTAAAAACAAAGTCACACACATCAATAAACAACTACCATCCCCTCTACAAAGGAAAAAAAAGATAAAAAAATATAAATCAGTGAAAGACTAGTGGCAGGCAATAAGAAACTAGCGACAACTAAAAGACAATAACCAGAAAAGAAATCACATGGAACAGAATCACATCAAAACAAGGCTATAAAAATGTCTTTTAACAAGAGGTTACCGATTCCTTTACATTTAAGTCTCTAAGTGGAACCGTAAGGTGGGATTCACCTGAGAATCTAAGGCTGTGAACGCTCTCAAATATGTAAATATGTATAGACTGCATATAAAGACCAATCAGACCACCGTCACTGGTCTGATGTGGAACGATGACGCACACAGACAGGAGGTGGACCAGCTGGTCCACTGGTGCAGTCAGAACCACTTGGAGCTGAACCTGCTCAAGACTGTGGAGATGACGGTGGACCTTTGGAGAAACCCCCCCACCCTCTTGCCATCCTCAACAATACAGCACCTGCTGTGGATCACTTCAGATTCCTAGGATCCACCTTTTTACGGGATTTGAAGTGGTCCATAAAAATATAGACTCTGTCCAGAAGAAGGCCCAGCAGAGGTTGTACTTCCTGCGGAACCTCAGGAAGTTCAACCTGCCACAGCAGCTGCTGGTCATCTTCTACACTGCCATCATCCAGTCTGTCCTGTGCACATCAATCGCTGTCTGGTTCGCCTCAGCCACGAAGCAGGACAGGGCCAGACTGCAACGGACAATCAGGTCTGCAGAGAGGATCATCGGTGCTGATCTTCCCTCCATCCAGGACCTGTACAGGTCCAGGGTTAGGAAACGGGGAGAACACATCTCTGCAGACCCCTCACATCCCGGACATAAACTGTTCAAACTGCTGCCTTCAGGCAGGCGCTACAGAGCGATGTTAACAAAAACCAGCCGCCACAGAGACAGTTTCTTCCCCCAGGCTGTCACTCTGATGAACACTGACAAATAACCCACTGTTATATCATTCAGGTCATATGCACTACTCAGTTTGCACTTCGTTTGTATAGTTTTTTTAAGACTTTCTGTAACTAGTTTTTTCTTACTTTTTATCTATTATCTATCTATCTATCTATCTATCTATCTGTTTTTAAAAAATTGCTTTTTTTTGCATGCAGAGAGCAAAGTGAATCCAATTCCTTGTCTGTGTGCACAACCTTGGCCAAATAAAGGTTCTGATTCTGATTCTGATAAAATATGGCTGTAACCACCATAATATAATCCATTGGCTTCTCCACATTTTGAAGCCTCTAGTTTAGCTTTAAGGTCTTTGCGACCTTGTTTTCAAGCCAGAAGTTATCAGATAAGGCTAGCAAGCTTAGTAAGCAAGCTGCACTCATTGACTGCACAGGTGAAACACATAGCATCAGATCCCTGCTAACTGGTGCTAAGCAATATAATCAATAAAATACTTTAATTTGACTCGCTGAAACAAGTGTATAAACTTCTTGGACAGGCTGTACCACACAGCAGATAGTCAGGCAATTCCATTAGAAATGATCCAAAATGTAACAACAGCACAAAGATCGGACTATGTAGGCATCCAATGGTGAAATGAAGTTGGGCATTTTAGCAGTCTATGACTCTGTTGGGTTTGACTTGATTTGGAACCAGCTTCAAGTGGTCTTTGGAGAAACTGCAGTTTTTGGCACATCACATTGGCTTTTTTTTTTAGTGCCAGAGGCTTAATGTACACATGAGCATGAACCAACATTGAAACCAACACACGGGAAATCTCAGATAAATTGTCTGGAGAGCTTCGAAGAGTAACATCTGTTTTAGTGGGACGAGAAGATGGCCCACAGAAGCGGACAAAGCCACTGTGAAAGGCATTTTGTGAACAGTGCCAAGAGAACTGTCATTCCCAAATGAGACAAAATAGCCATAGTGGCACTGCTCCAGCACAATAGTGGACAACCAAGAGAGCTACTTTAATGGTCTCTATAATTACTGTTTTTATAATCACAATTTTTGCTACATTTGTTCCAATCAACAAAATTATTTTTTGCAGTTGAATGTCATCCAAATCATTGAGGCACCATCTTGTAATGCAGTACGTAGTTTTCCTTTACAGTTTTATAGTGGTGCCTCATTTTTTTAGCCTTGAAACCAAAAACAAAAGTGTACGGAAGAGAGTGCAAAAAGTATAACCTTCTCACAAGATTATTTCTAACACTGTGTGCTCTAACAGCCAAGAAACACATCATTAGCTAACAACATTATTGTGTGGGATTACCATTTGTTTTTAAGAAAGCCTCATTCACAAAAAAAAAAAGAATATTGTGTAGTACTGAGAGAGTAGTGTGACAACTGCTCCTGGATGCTATCAGAGTTTAGGCCTCCTTTTTTATTATATTATTATCATCATTTAACTATATCTAAGGAGGAAAACAGAACTAAAGAGGATGCAGCTGCAGTAAACAGCCAGTTCTCATCCGAATTTGATCAGCTTTCCACAAACTTGTATGGCAAATCTACATATAATTTAACACATAGAGACATAATCATGGGGGCATTTGTTTTTGCAGCCAAGACTGAGGAAAGCTATAAAAAGCAAAAGATAATACACAAACATTTGGTCTATTGGAGAGATATGACTGGTGGAAGTGACTTCTGGAAGTGTGGAAGTGGTTAACAGGAGGCAGGATGCATGAGTTTGTTTCTAAACAGAAGGCAAGCTCACTAACAGGCATCAGAAACATACACACTCTTCAGATAGCATGCCAGCATCACGGGCCTACAGAGAGAGAGAGAGAGATGGGGGAAAAAGAAGGAAGGCGAGGAGCAGGATGGAGGTCGAAGGCAGGGAGAAACAGTAGGAGGGAGATAAGAAGAGAGATGAAGGAGGATAGAAAAAACAGGGAGATGGATGCAGAAGAGAAGGGGAAAAAAAGGGGATGAAGCGACAAGAGGAATGCACTGCATGTTGTGTTGAGCTTTCTGTTTCATTTGTGTGTTTTAATTTCTCATTCCGTCAAATCTGGATTAAATCACTGAGGGGAGTTCGATCTCTCTCCCTTCTCCTTTCACCCTATTATCCATCCATCTCTCCGTCTTTTTCTCTCCTTTTCCCACTCCCACAGTCCTTTGCATTATTCATGCTTTGGGTGTAACCTCATCAGTCAACACACTGACTAAAC
>VUQS01041598.1:87885-106364 GCA_015108495.1 Heterochromis multidens | reverse complement strand
TTCCTTAAATGTTTGGGGCTGCATTTCTGGAAATGGAGTTGAAGATTTGGTCAGGATTAATGGTGTTCTCAATGCTGAGAAATACAGGCATATACTTATCCATCATGCAATACCATCAGAGAGGCGTATGATTGGCCCCAAATTTATTCTGCAGCAGGACAACGACCCCAAACATACAGCTAAAGTCATTAAGAACTGTCTTCAGCGTAAAGAAGAACAAGAAGTCCTGGAAGTGATGGTATGGCCCCCACAGAGCCCTGATCTCAACATCATCAAGTGTGTCTGGGATTACATGAAGAGACAGAAGGATGTGAGGAAGCCTACATCCACAGAAGATCTGTGTTTAGTTCTCCAAGATGTTTGGAAGAACCTACCAGCCAAGTTCCTTCAAAAATTGTGTGCAAGTGTACCTAGAAGAATTGATGCTGTTTTGAAGGCAAAGGGTGGTCACACCAAATATTGATTTGGTTTAGATTTGTCTTTTGTTCATTCACTGCATTTTGTTGATTGATGAAAATAAATGAACAACACTTCCATTTCTGAAAGCATTCTTTGTTTACAGCATTTTTTCACACCTGCCTAAAACTTTTGCACAGTACTGTATTTGTTTAAAAAACTGTCAATTAAATTATAAGGAGTATGATTTTTATGAAATTTGAGATGCATTGGATGAATGTACAGTCATTATTGTTAATAGTTGTAATAATTATTCAACTATGCCAAATTTGAATTTGCAAAGACTTATTTTGGCCACTTCGAGGCAAAAGAAACAAACCTATCATATATGATACTTACATAATGTGTTGATAACCTTTTGTAACAAAATAGTCTCCAGGTAATGTTGAACAACATAAGTATTAATTTTATCATTAATTTGGAGTAAAGTTTGGACATCAGGTGAACATAAGTCAATTATTTATTTTCCTTTTAGCTCTATCTTTGGTCCCTACCACCTCCTGATGGAAATAATTATCTTTTTAGTTCCTATGTTCATCAACTAGCTTCATTATTATTATTATTATTATTATTATTATTATTATTATTATTATTATTATTATTATTATGTACTTCATCTGTCTGCCTCTTGATTCTGAGCAAGTAGAGCACATTGGATTTATTTTAGTTTTTTTCTCTGAAAACAAGTAGCCTACTTGGTGTTGATGAAAATAAAACAAAAGCTGCAGGCAAAAAAGACTAAAACAATAAACTTAAAGTGGGTAAAATGCTAGTTGTATATTTTTTTCCTATTCATTAATGGTAAATGCTTTATTGGATTGGATTTGCTGAATTTGATTTATAGCTTATGTGTTGCTTTTGCTCATGAATGGATTAAATAAAGCACAGCCTACTTTTAAAACACTGTCTTTTGTATGTATGCCGCTGGAAAGAACTAAGAACTGCACATTTTCTCTGATGTTTTCTTCTGGGTGAGGTAACCACAATACTGATTTAATCTCTCTTTAATATTATTTGAGCCAATCTAACAAAAAGTCACATTCATCAGTAAGACAGGTCAACATGTGATCAAAATTATATGTCCTATTTTTTCTATTGGTGTGGTATTGCTTTGCTGTGGTTAAAATTGTAACCCCACTTTATACTTTTAGGTGGCTCTCCAACCACATTTGTGGCTCCCCACTGAGGCTGCCTCATTATAGTGAATGTGGAACACCTGTGCTGAGGAAAAGAAAGCTTTCTCCCCTTTAACAGGTATCTAGTACAGTATGTTCTTGTTATAGGCAACAAATAGCAAGGTAGCTCTCTGGAGTCACATATTTATCCAGCTTCTCTCTTTATTTCCCACAATAAGGCCTTTCAGTGAGTTCGATTGTGAATATTTTTCAGGCTTCTTTGTGAACTCATAGTTTTGTTTTTGCCTGAGAATACTCAGTGTTCAAAGTGATGCAGTGTATGTTCCTCATGCTACTTATTTGTGGAAAGTGTGTGAGGATGCTTATTCTTTCAAATCATATCCATTCATTCCCCATGTTTCAAGTTCACTCATTATGCAACCACATTAAAATATCTCTTACAGATTCCCTTTATTAAATCTCATCCCATCACAAAATTGATATAAAGAGAAGCAGATGACATTGTAAACTTTGATTTCATGCGCATTGTACGGCATCTGCTACTGCTAAATTTTAAGATGTCCCATATATTGATATATATTATCATATTTATCCAGTACTTCTCTCTCTTTCAGCACACTGTTTTCATTTACTTTCAAAAAAAGACTCTCAACATGAAGCTCCATTCACACCAATATCTGCATAATAATGTTGCACTCGCACTGGGCTCTAGCTGTTGACAAGAAAACACTTGCAATTGCCAGATAAGAGCTCGAGTGGTGCCATTGATTAACCAAGGACTTCATTATGCTGGCTGCCATTAACAATGCAACCCCATTGATTCAGCCACTGAAATGGCTGTGGGAGAAATCAGGAAAGATAACACTAAGAGCTGCGGTTTATATTGGATTCACTGCAGGAATCCCAACACTGCTGCAGCCACATGTAAGACAATGAGCCTCTGTGTAATCCACCTTTTGCTCTAAACTGGTACTTAAAATATCTGAGTGTCACAGAACATTGCCTCAGTTATTTTTGTATTAATACATAAGGTCCTGCAGCTTCTTTGAATGCAGGGTAGTGGGAAGAGATAATAGGAGGAAATTACCATCTTTCCGCCGTGATGCCACTAATTCTTCATCACTTTCTGTATGTCTTTAAGATAAACACCAGGCAGGCATTCATTTAACTAGAAGAACACAACATGTCAGTTTAGTAGACATAAATACACTTTACTGAGTGGGAATCAATGCGCCTGTATTCTCTGCCCATCATTTCTGGGGGGAAAAAAGCGCATTGCGTAATAGTGCTTGAAATAGCTGGTGTCAGAAGTAGGCCTGTGTTGCTGTTGCATGGTCTGAGATCTGAGTGGTGGATAAATGCAGGGCAAAGGGTGGATGACGGTGGAGAAACAGCACAGCGCTGTGGACTGAGTCGGTACTTTTCAATATACGAATAATGCCAGACAGCCGATAAAATAGAGCTGACACATTCAGGCAGCGGAGACTCAAAGGACAATGAGTCCGCAGATGCAAATAGAAGCCGAGAAGTTTGTGTAACTTGATATAAATAACATAGCTGTTATTAATAACTCATAGGTTAACACTAGTTTCCTTACACCGGTTGTAATCCCCGGCTGTTTAAAATGATAAATATTCATCAACATAATTATAAAAGACTTTAATCGTTCAGATATGTTAACCTGTGTCAAACACATAACCAGCTGTCTCCACAAGGTCAGGTTAGCGTTTTAATATGATTTATGTCCGGATAATGGACCGCCTCGTGAATTCTGTCTCGTGACGCCCCGCTTTATAACTCGGCCAATTTTTTTGTCTTTTCAAATGCTCGCCTTAAAATATATAAAGGCCATTATTTTCAGCATTAAAGCCACTGCTCGCGCCTGAGCCATGGCGCATACCAAGTTCCGCTCAAAGCAAAAGCACCTCACGGGTCCTACACTGCCTTTTGAGGAATCATTTGATAGCCCTATTAACTTTCATGTAACATTGTTTCTTGAAGGCATCCACAGCGAGCGCTTCAGTGTCATTACTGTGAGAAATGTGCTTTCATACTGAACGTCGTTTACAGAAGTCCTGGAAGATACATAGTCTCAGAAAAGCCCCTAAACGCAAAATAATGGCACAAAGTCAGCTTCTGTAGGCAGAATATTTTGCTCAGACCGTGTTTTTTTTATTTTTATCTACAGTTGGGTCTTATCGCTGACTGATTTAGTTTTAAATGTTTGAGTTATACTTTAATATTTTGCCTAAACAAGCGATCGCCCTCAATAGAAATGTGCCCAAAAGGCCACTATCACAGATTTTCTTAATTGTATCAGAATACAAATTTGGGCAATGTTTCTCGCGCCGTATTTAATTGAAAACATATTTTTTCGGTGTCTCTTTAACGACGGAAACGCCATGTTTTAAACTCTAGAAAAATACTTCCCTTGCAGGACCTTGCCAATCCATTCAAGCCAGCAAGTTCGGAGAGCGTGTTGAGTTTAATCAATTCATAACGTCGAGATGGAGCCGAACTCACTGAAGGTAACGTTTGATATCAACCGTCGATTTGTTTTATTTTCGCAATGCGCTAAACGTCACCCGCTTTAAACTCTACTCATGTCCCTTATCCACAAAACTTTAAACACACTGCATTTTAATGACTACATCTGTGTCATATGTTGACCATCTAAAAATAGTTACATGATACTAATTGTGTGGTGAAGACGGAGAGATCCTAATTTGATAGTAGCCAACTGTGCGTAATAACTCAGGGACATTTGAATTGTTTTTGTCTGCCTTGTTACAAATTGTTTACGAAAACGAGTTGATAAGCAATATAATAATTTCCCTGTTTGTCTTTTTTCCTCAACAGTGGGTGGGCTCGTCTTGCGGTTTACATGGACCATATATATTCTATAAAGCCTTTAAATTTAACCGGGACGGTAAAACGAGAATCCTGTCTCTCGGAGACTTTTTCTTCGTCAGATGCAAACCAGAGGATCCTATTTGCATAGCGGAGCTTCAGCTGCTCTGGGAAGAAAGAACAAGCAAACAACTTTTATCAAGCTCCAAACTTTATTTTCTACCCGAGGACACTCCCCAGGGACGCACAGTCACTCATGGAGAGGTAGGAATATTAATCGCCTGATGAATAATTATGAATTTCTGGTGTTTTAGTCTCTCTTGTTCGGGAGGATTTAATTTAACAACATCTTTACCGCATTAAGAGTTGGCAATTGATGTCTCCGGTGACACGGGCATTTATAAACACAGGCACTTTTACTGACATTGATTAATGCAAGCAGTAAAAGGACTGGCCTGCAGCGGTATTTTCTTTTTCCACTAGTTTTACTTTAGTCTGTTTGTCTATTGTGGTGTCAACTGCTGAATGTGCACTTGTCCAGCTGCGCTCAATAAGGCTGCCGCTGCGCTCTATGGGGTTAATTGTGTTATAAAGGGGAAAATCCGCAACAATCCTGCGCCTGGGCTCTGTCATTTCATTTCTGGGTAAAGCGTGTCAAACGCAGACATATGGGCGGAAATTGCGAGACGGTAATGAATGCATGGGATCAAACTGGCTCAGATCGGTCGGTACGATAGTTATTAGATATTTTGTAATGCAGCCTGATGTTGAAAGAGGCAGAGCGAGTCATAAAGCGTGGCAGAGCAAAGCCAGCGCTGACACGTTTTAACTACTCTCCGCGTTTTGCATAATTTTCCATGTGAACATTTCCATCCTTAACAATGTGATATTGTCAGCTCACATTTGAGGCAGCACTTAAAACCCCTGTGTGTTGAATTACGCTGTTGTTGGCACAGAAACGCAATAGTTATGATTGGCTGTGGCCATATGTGGCGCTTGTGATCCGGTTACATCGCTGCACTGAATGGCATTACTCTGATTATTGAGTTTTTCTAACCGGCTGTAAAACAAATGATGTGTTGTTTTTTTTTCTCTGATATGACCGCAGCACTTTAATTACTGCTATGTGCTTTTGATCACTTGTGGCTGCATTGAAATCATCCTCTGTTGCTCATATATTGTTTATAGAGAAGGACAAAGCCGTGTTTGTACTTGACTCTTCCGCTGATGGTTTACTTACATTCTTTCCTCTTGAGTAATAGAGTGCCTATCACATTTCCATTTCTGGAGAAAGGTGGCTATTTATGGGCAGCGCTTTAGACAAACTATCATTCTTGTATGAACTGGTATCATCTCCTGAAATCCCCTCGCGTTAGTCTTTAACACGCTGCAATTATTTAGTAATTACTTCCAGTGCATGTATTGCTGATTCTAAGGCCACGCTTGCGCAACGAGATGTCTTCTCCGCCCCTTTCCCAAAGACTTATTTGCATTGCAAAGTGCTTACATTCCACTCCACTGGTCATCATATCTGGAAAATATGATGCTTAACTACCAGAAGGTGTGTCCTGCCAGTGCAAATGAAATCTCACATTTGTCATATATGAAGAAGTGCAGGGTAACAGAAACAAGAGAAGTCACACTAGACATAAAAAGCAGTCTCCATGCATAAATAATACATCGCTGCACATAATCTTGTTTTGAAGTTGCACTTATTATAGAAGAGGACAGATGGGGTTAATATATTTAAGTGCAATGTAGGTGCCTACAGGGTGACCTCAATTAAAGGGCTTGTCAAACGCTCTACTCTCAGCAAATAGGACTACTTACTGTATATTACACAGTGGAAATTGCCCTGACAACTTCAAGTCAGTTTATGACCTTCACTGAGCCCATTCAGATTCTCGCTGACTTTGCCCCATAACACTAATCTACACTGCATGAGTCAGCTAGGAGTGCTTACAGAGGCAAGCCATAATCCAAAAAACAAACAGGAAGGGCAAACCAGCCTGACAATAAAGCTATGACATTAAAACTCATCGACTGGTAAACTCTGCATCTGAGTGATGTATGTGTGAAAAGGTAAACATTAGAGAGGAGTTCATTTTTAGCTACACTGAAAAGTGGAATTTATAAACCTCGCATTAGTCATTTTTCTCCTGGTGTATAAAGACAGATTAATGACTGTGGAGCCACACTGAACTCTAAATCTGTAATTGACTGGCTGAAAATCAAGGGTTCAAATTAGCCCAGTGACTCATGCAGATATGAACTTGATAACTTGCAGTTCTCAGGAAGTGTGCTGTTTTCACAAGGTTTTGGTTTTAAATGAGCACAGGCAGCATCATGAGGTAACTCCACAATTTATAACATTCACTCTTAGATCATATGACATTTACTCTTGAATATTTTTACACAACATAAAGCAGAAACAGTGTATGACTTTGGTCTCTTTGTCTAACAGATCATGCCTTGTATCTTGTAGATAACTATTATCTTAAGCCTGAAGCCAATATCCTCCAAATATCAAAAAGGCATGACTTTGTTTTAAGACATCAGAACAGCCATATATTGAACTAGATCCCCAGAATTGGATTACTGATTCACTTGTGTTCTCAGTGCTGTGGAATGATGTAATTTCCTGGTTATTTCTCAGGTATTTGTTTGCTCTCAGCCTCTCCTGTGCTGTATTTGTCATGTTTTGCTGTGCTGTGCAGTGACAAGAGGAACCAACCCATGACCTACTGTGCTTGTTTTTCTTCTGTCAAAGGGCTGGAGGTCAATTCCTTTTAAACACAGCCAGCTTTAAATCCACTCAACTTTGGCTGGAAATGAAAATAATGATTCATTGAATAAGCGCAACTCTCGGCGCCCGTGTTTGCTGAATAGTTGATAAACAGATCCAGGGAAAAATTTATTAACCTATTTATGCTGAGTTAATTATTAAGTCCATATGTAGAGGAAGCTCTATTTTTCATTGGATCTCAGCATGACAAACAGTGTTTACCCCCACCAGTTGAGTTCAGCTTGCTCTTTAAACAGGCTTTGTGTAGAGTTGCTCACCCATTATGACAAACCCTCTATTGGGGCCTCTGCTCTATTTGTCTGCCTGCAAACTGCCACAGACGAAGCAGTCACATGTGTTTTAAAACTCACTGAGTGACACATTATTTCTTCTCACTCCAAATGGCCTGCCTCTCTTGCTGGTACTGCTCACCGGCTGTAATACTTTCTGTTTTTGGACTCCCTGTTTCAGGAGAGAGCTATTGTAGATAACAGCTCACCACACACAACACCCACTTATTGTATACTCTACTTCAGGCAGTTAATTGCTTATCCTTATCTTATACTATATATCCCACATTAGTGCAAATACAGCAAGGTTCTCTTAATGGGAAGTCACAACCGCAGAGAATATTTCTGGATCATGTTATATTAATGTGCTATTATCATCACCTCTGATTTCATCTGACCTCTCTTCTCCTCTATTCTGTCCCTCTAGCTGACAAGGCTTTGGCTCACACACACAGACACACACAGACACAGACACACACACATACACAGACACACTGACAGGCTGGGGACTGCAGCAGTAGGCCAGTATTGATTGCTGTGGAAAACACTTTGGCATGCATCCAGAGCCATTTCTTCAGTACATGGCAGTAGTCCATGCATGTGTTTCAGTGCTTGGAAAGCCAGCTTGTAGGGAAATTAGATTGTATTCATTTGCTGCTTCTTTGATTTTTCCTAAGGGAAAAACCCTGAATGGGTAATTCAAGCATCTGGGATGCTAGTTGAGTTAAGTGTAAGTGGCTTAGATATGCGACCAGCATTTTGATGGATAAGGTCGTTCTGCTGAATGACTTGAGTGTAAATGTGATATGGCACATTTTTACAGTGATCCTTTGAGTGCGTCCATACTGCTCAGTTGCCTTGGCCAGTGTGTGCATTATACCAAATCTCCCCATTCACACAACAATGGCAGGAATTTAGAGGTGGGGTGGGGGGTTGGAGTGGGGATGTGTTTAGTGTGCATGTGTGGCGTGCACGCATATATGCCTCCTCCTGCCGCAGAAGAAGTCATTAACTCTGAACACTGCCCTCCAGTGAATTCCTCACCATTGCTGAAATAGCATGTAAATTATTACCAGCTTTTTAGGATAGTGTAATTTAAAACCTTTAAAATGTAATACACTGGACTTCAAAGGCTATAAAAAAAACCCTGCAAACATTCTGATTCTGATTCTTTTCATCAAATGTCTTTGCAGGGTAAAGTAATGATATGTTACAGCAGAGCCTGTTTGTCAACACACAGGAGACTTTTGGTGCTCTTTAGTTCAGTTTTTTCCACTTTGTCATTGACTAACCACTTGAACAGGCAAACATTTGCCTTGATGCATGACTCCAGCGCCCCCAGCTATAGTGGGTCGTTATTATAACCTTTGAGGAGAATGCAGCCACAGATGGGAAGCTCTTGCTTAAATCCTCTAGCCAATATTTTTTAATTCTTAACTGCTCTCTGTTAGACGGAGCATGTGGAATCAACATGCATTTAGTCTCTCTTTTTTTTTTTTTTGTTTGCGTGTGCATTTGCTAAAATACAAGGATACAAAGCTGCAGTGATTCAAGGGAGCTGACACAGCTTTTTTGTGGTGTCACCTTACATGATGGATGCCTCACCCACTTTCAGTAAGGCTTTGAAAACTCCTCTTATCTTGCTATTTCTCTCTTTCGTTATAACTGCAAAAGAATGCTAAGTTCATAAATCACCCTGTCCCATGTAAGTGAAGTTGCTTAATGGAGTCAGTGAATAAAAGATGAGTTCAGCACCATGCCGATATTACAGCAACATTTATGCATATGAATAAACTGCATCAATTAAGTGGTAGAACATAATGTACAGTCACCTTTTAAATGCAATGCTTTGAACTCTTTGTAGTCTTTATGCAGTCTCAAAAAACATATTCTAATTCAATTGTTCCAGGCTTACTCCCCTGAGTTCCTCTTTAATTCCCAGATAAGTTTGTTTTGGGACACTGAAGCCAAGGTCAGTCATAGGGAGGGTAGATAGATAATGAACTCATATTGTGTTTCCTACCCTCTCTCTCTTTCTCTCTCCTTCTTTCTCTCAATTTTTTCTCCTCCTCTCTCTTTCTCCCTCTCTGTCTCCTCATTGTCCATGTCACCATGTCCATTACTCAATTACTAATCTCCTTTGGCCTTAGGAATTCCAGTGCTGACCTCTCAGAGGCAGCAGGCTGAAACCTTCCCAGCATGACAGGAGCACTGTGTGTGTGTGCCCATAGTATAGAAAGATACCCACCAACTGGGAGCATGCACCCCTTGACTCCCAAGCTGAAAGTCCTGTCTGAGCGATGAGACGCTCCGCCGCAGAACGCTGACAGTCAGGAATGTCTGCGTTAATGCTCGCGCACAGTGGCGTGGATTTCTCACAGGGAATTGTTTGGAGTGATATGGAATATTTCAGGGTACATTGTTTGTAATTGGATCACCAAATATAGGATTGGGAATGTCCCTTATGTGCTGTTTTGCCACCAGTACACTATTGCATCCATATAAATTGAATGATATGGATTTTAGCGAGTTTAATTTCAATGAGATTGCTGGAGTCATGGGTTTCTGGAACAGAGTTATCTACAGTTTCGCAGCAGCAGGCTGTTTTTTCTACTTTCAGTCCATTATGTGCAGTCATAGCAATAAATTCACTCAGTAATGTTTTTGGAGATATCATGCTGCTGCAGTAATAACATAAATTATTGATAGAAGTATGGAGCCACGCTGTAACACTGAGCTGTTAATGTGTTATCTTGCATTTTAACTCAACCGTAAAAGGAGTCGTTTGTGTTTATATGGGCTTATTGATGTACCCACGGTAAAATTATGCCAACACATGAAGATATTTAGTGCCGTGTATAAATGCTTTTAATGTATCTGTGGAAGTGTCAATGAAATGACACCAGGCTATTTGGTGTGTTGCTGATGTGGAGTGTCACCTCGTGGCTGCGGGCTTGTAGTCCTCTGACCTATATTATCAAGTGGCCTGCTGGCTGTGTCTGCCGCTTTGCTAAACTATCAACTGCCTAACTCGAAATGACAGCACAGTGTGGATGGGCGGCATTTACAGAGGAGCAGGGCCCCAAGACGCCCCAAATCAGAGGAGTGAGAAGAAGACCCCTGCAATGCTGCTAGAGTGATTAATATTAGTAAAATTAGTCAATTAATAGGTCTGACAGAATATTAGTCAACAGCAGTCTGGCAAGTACATGTAGGTTAGCAATTATTGTAGTCATCATTTTCCCTATTATTATGCATTATTTTCTTAATCAATTTTACTGACTGATACTGGAAAACTTCTGGTTTCATTTGAACAGTCACGTTGCTGAGCAGCCTTCGGTTGCATGCAGATGAACAATCCATGTGAAGAGCAGAACAGGGATTGCTTTTGCCCCAAAACAAAGTTAAAACCTTCAGCTGATCCTAATTTAACTTTTTATTAGCTTTTTCTCATCTATCTTCATACGTAAACAATAACAAGTGGATGGAACAGGAAGTCCTGGTCTGGATATCTGCGGGTTATAGCCTCAAAAAACTGCCCGTTGCCCTGAAATGGTATGATATTCAATCAGACTGGCCAGACTGGGTTCTTAGATTGCCATATCAGTGCCTTTAAATTTCTCATTTGGCCCAGGAGTTCAAAAGATATTCAGTTTTTTGTTACTGTGGTATAAGAACCCCAGAAAATACTCAGATTTGAGAGAACATAACTTTTAGGATTTTAGTAGCTATTCAAAAATATCAATTTCAGTTTAATTTGCTGTCAAATATTCAGTAGGTCCAGCTTCTTAGATTTAAATATTTTCTGTTCTGATGCCACTGTGACTCAAGACTAAAAGATACAAAGGAAATAGTCATTTGGTGTAGCTGCAGTTTAGTGTTTTTCTCAGTGTAAGGGTAAAAGAGGTTGGTGCAATGCTGCTGTTGTGATCATTTCTCAACAACTGACTGAGTTGGCTGGTTTTCAGAAGCCTTTTACGGAAACACAGCACATTACTAAACTCTTTACCTAAACATTTCTCAACCAAATATCATGACTTATGCAAACCACAAGCCAATATTCATCTTCCTGCTGCAGCTCACAGGCTCTCACCATTGTAAAGTTGTGCTGCTAAAGTAAAGAAAGGAAAGAAAATGCATTATATGGCAAAGTAATGGATGTAGCCTGTTTTCAGAGCTACAGCTCTGTTCATAGACTGATTATATTCTGGACTGTGTTGACAGCTCCTGAATTGCGCTCACCTGTTGTGTTTTGCTCTCAAGCCAAACAAGTCCCCAAACAGGATCTGTTGACAGTCACACAAGGCACCATGTCATTCACCTGATTAATATAGAGGGAATGGCTGTGTGTTTTTAAGGTTTGATATAGCTGCGTGTATGCTCCGGTGTGCTATTGAGGGACTCAAATTATTGCTGTTTGACTGTTTAAACATTCAGTGCATTATTTTAGCTGTAAATGGGCTCAACTGCAATATTTTATGGTATTGTTTCTCAATATGCTGTCAACAGATTGCATCAAAGTATAGTAGGTAATTTTGTAGAAATACAGTACAATGTGGTTTTTGGCTGCAGGCTGAATGCTATTTACTGTTGCTCTACATTATTCAAATGGCCGGCTTTTCTGAAGGCAGAAACAGCAGTCAGTTTTTCATTGCATGGAAAGCCGGTTACAACCACCCGCCACCACTTGACAGCTGAAGACAGCTCATTATAAGAAGACCGAAAACCCATGTTTGATGTTTCTACTTAGTGAGGGAGGCACAGCTATATCAAGCTATCCCTCGCAGGCTTTTCCTTTATAAGGAAATACTGTCTCCAACTGGTTGGGATTTGATATGCCTTTAGTTGCAGATGATGTGAGAACTGAATATGGGTAATTGTATAGACAGAGCACTCAGAGAGAATCTGAAACACAGAAGAGCCATATGTATGTTTTTAGAATTTGGTGACAAAATCAAAACAAATGCAGCATTAAATTAAATGGCTAAAAAAAAAACCCTGATCTTAACATTTTAAGATTCACAAAGAATGGATTTGTTCTAAAGTGTAGCTTTATTTTGTCCACACCCCTTACTATTTTTACCCCTTACTTACTAGTATTATTGTAGGGTCTTTACCCTACAATATAAAGCGCCTTGAGGCGACTTTTGTTGTGATTTGGCGCTATATAAATAAAATTGAATTGAATTGAATTGAACTAACACACATTGATATGACATAAATGACTGTTATTTTAATGTCGACAGCTCTTTGAGGGGAAATAAGTACAGGCAGACAGATGCCTGGTAAATTGGAGATAACCAAGGTAAACATCAGAGACCTACTCAGTGTGTCTGCGTTTCTGCCCGTACACATCTGTCCTCCAGATTTCCCTGTTTCTGTAATAGCCATCTTACAGCACAGCACTCCATTCTGTTGGTAACAAGCACTTCAGCCATTAGCCCTTCAAATGGAAACACATTTAAGCATGTCTGCTTCCTTCCCTCTCCTCTGGACTTGTAGTTCTTTTGAGCATGAGAGTTATTAAAAGGAGCTGAATCCACCGTAGGAAAAAATAGGTTGAAGCACACACAGAAGGGAGAACAAATCTTATTAAGCAAGCCAACTGAGCAGACTGAAGTATGTACACAAAACATTGCCTCTGTGTCAACCATGCACATCACTGCTATAAATTTAAATTTTATAGTTTCCTGACAGTGCCACATTAGTTTTACTGTGCATTGGAGAGACCAGTGGCTACAGCTTTTTCCTCTTCATTCATTACACTCCCGGTATAACAAATTACATTTCAACTACTCCTCTTCACTTTGAAGGTGTAATCATAGCCACTGAGTGTGTCTTGTCATTTCAGAGCATAAAATCTTAACATTCACGGTGATTATCTGGAGCCCGACTTCCTAAACGCTAATCAAAGAGTCGAAAACACCTATGTCCTCAATGACATTGATTTAGTTGCTGGCATAAATTCAATTCAGCAATCATCCACATCATCCATATTCATGGTGCGGAAATTTACTTACATTAAGGTGCCTCCACAGCCGTAATGTTACTTTATGCACATACAAATTCAGATTATACACAGGCTGTTCTGCCGTTTGTCCTGTTTACTCTACAAGCTCTGATTTTGACTTTGATCTTTGCTCTAATTTTAATCCTCTTTTTTACCCAAACTTTGACCCTGATTATGCCCAGCTTAGTTTGAGTGGTGGACTAAGGGTTGATATAATATGGTGCAATACTTTATTTAAGACGGCACTTTTACCTCAGTATAATTTTGAGATCAACGTTTTCACTTTTACGGGAGTTTTTTTAGACTTTACTTAAGAATCTGTTAAAAAAAAAAAGTTGAAGTTTAAACATGTATGTGTTTTCTGTACTTTGTATTCTGTAATTATTTGTGTTTGTTTTGGGTTTTTCTAATCTCATAAACCCAAGTTGTGTAATTATTTACACACCACAGTTGTTTATTGTCGGTCTCAGTTATTAAAAATAGCACATCTGCATACTTGGAGATGTGCTGTTTTGAAATGTTTATGTGTCTATGCAACAAAACCATTCCAGAGTCATAAAATTGTGGTGGAAGTAAATGATCCATTTCCGTGGCACAGCTGCGTTTATGTAACTCGCTATGTGATTCTGCTCCTGCCTCTTTTCAGCACGAAGTAATTGCGGTGTCTGAGAAGGTGATCGTGCGACTGGAGGACCTGGTGAAGTGGACGGTACCAGACTTCTCAGGATGGGACAACGGTCTGAAGGCCGAGCCTTTGAAACCCTCCGTGCTCCGGGAGCTGGGGACCAACGGGAGGAGGGAGGCCCTCCACCGCTACAGGGAGAGCACCCTTACCAGCGGACTCAACTTCAAGGATGTCCAGAGGGAGAGGGCACAGCTAGGTGAGCGCTGGCAGAGACCTCAATTTCTTTTAGCCTTTTATGAGGTTATTTTTATTATTTTCCTTCATTCCAAAAGGTTACTGTAGTCTTTCCGTTTTCTCTGGGCTGCTGTGTTGAATGTTTATGTATTTGTGTCCTGTGTTCACCATTAATCATCTTATGTTTATTGTCCTGTGGTTGGTTTAACAAGTGTTGTCTTGACTGGAGTAATTCATCAGTGCGTAGTTGGAATTACTCCTGCTATAATGAGCTAAGAATCACACTAATACAAGCAGGCTAGAGGTAATGGCAGTGTGTTTGCCAACATAATACCATCTTACAGTGTTACAACTCTGTTTTCCCGAGTGTGACAACAACAAAGACTGCATTGCAAAAATCACATCATTCAGCTGGCAATGTCTTAAATAATTGAGTTACATCAAACTGCAGTCTAAGGCACCTCTGATACCGTCTTATCCATCAGTTCAGATCATAATTGGCTGTGTAGCTCAGCAGCCTTAAGGATCATTGCTGTGTGTATCTGAATGGCTGTCTGGTGTATTCATCATGTACACTGTGCCATTAAGTGTCAGTGAATGCTTGTTTCTTGAAGCAGGCTCTTGGGTTCTCACTACAGCCTTACCCATGAATCAGTCCCAACGTAAAGCTGGATGTCTCTGGAGATGACTCATCTGATGCAGATAGGAAACTCTGGCATTTGAGCCTAATAATCAGAAAGAACATTATGTTCCCTTTGAAGCTTTTTCCTACTTATTTGCCTTTCTCTCACATGGCTGTAATGCAATGCCTAATGCTGCTTATAATGGTTTTACATAGCATAGCAAACATGCTTGAAATATCACCACAATTACAGTACTTCTTGTCAGATCACTAGCGTCTTTCCTTGCGATTTAAGCCAGAATTTTTTAGCTTACTGATCCTCTAATAATTAATTTTTAATAACCATCTTATTCCTAAAGCCAACATGGAAGTAAAACTACTACAGGCTTAAACAATTATTTTTTTTTCTTCTGTAGAAAATAGTGATTTATTGACGACTCTTGTAGTGTTTTCTGCTCAGGATCTTCCGGGAAGAGAAGCTGTTGTGTTTCTGTGTGATGCTGTAATGCCCTTGATTACTCGACATTGCTTGAATCTCATACGCAAAAAGGACAAGGCGATCAATAATGAATGCTTTGTTGTTATTCCAGTAATCAATATAGCGTGAATGTGCCTGCGGGCGTGTGTGTGTCTCTATGATTGCTCACTTTCATAAATAGATGTGTCAGCTTGCTTCTGAAATGGTATTATGTTCCCTATTTGGACTTTCTGTAAATGTGTGGTATTGTCTAGAATTTATAGATTTAACTGTTGTTGGTGTAATAACCTGATGATAACACTGTTGTTACTGAGAGCCTGTGTGTATGTGTGCGTGAATGCGTGTGTGTGCATGTGTTGCTAATGAGCAGCGCTGCCGTTAATGACTCCATCAGGCTGTTTCTAAATGCACTTGTCACTCCAATGGGACACTCCGCCAGAGAATCTGCCCACTCAGCAGAACGGACTCAGGCTCTGGCAGGGCACCAGAGACACACATACACATTTTGACACACATACACACATAGATGCACACATGATACACACCGACAATCAGTGGTGTGCACTCACTTATCCATTTGTTTGTTTGTTCACTATATCTTTGGCGTGTGTCAGTTGTTGACAGTCTAACAATATGAGAGAGGCAGAGAGTTTGGGAGAGAAATATGAAATATGCCACTGCAATGCTGCTGACTACCAAAATGAAATATTCATACCACAGCAGCAACAGATCAGATATAAAAGTAGCCTTAAAGCATCCTGTAGCTGAACGTCTGTAATTCTGTGTAATATGTTCACTCATTGACTAAACTAATGCTTTTATGTTACAACTCTACACTCTTCTTTCTTTTTTTTTTTTTACGATTGTTTTAGCCTGAAGTGGCAGCCTTCTGTATAACTTGAATGATGTATTTGCTGATTGTTATTCTCATGCTGATGTGTAACTATGTCAGAAGAATTGGATTGTTCCTCATAACAGGATACTGCAGCAATACCACAAGCTGCACAGAAAACCATTGTGAGCTAAAGAGCAATAAAGTGTGCCATTGTTATCGAGGGAAACTGTGCATCCTAACTTTTCCTGGCATGCTGCCAATGTGAATAAAGTGCACTGCTGTGCATTTGTGTCTCACAGGCAACATGTGAAAAATAAAAGACAAATGTGTTTCAAGCAGCAGGAAGACATTTTTTGTTTTGATCTGTATTACATTGGGTTTTGTGGTTTGGTAAGCGAACAAAGCTCTACTGTATTCTCTCCTCAGAAATGCATAAAAAGTGTAACAAAAGATGCCCACATTAAGCAAAGTAATTAATTAGAAACAAGTGACCTTTGCTGCAGTCTTGCACCATTGGCAGCTCTGTAAAACCTTCAAGGCAGAGAAATGATTGGTATCATAATTCAAATTCCAGCAAGTGTTTTACTAAAGTGCCATACCTGAAATAACAGGGCGTCTTCCTTGAGTCCTTTAACAATTTAATCTGTTGAAAGTAAAGTTTTGAGAGGTATGCCTAGTCACTTTCTTAGACAAGAAGGTCAAAATTACATAATATCTTTATGCTATATTTGAAGCTGCTGCAGCTTCTTAGCTTAGCACCAAAACTGGAAAGAAAGAGAAACATCTATCTTGGCTCTGACACTGTGTCTAAACTCAAATACTTCCATTACTACACTCCCATGTAGCACACTATGTACACATTGTATCTAATTGCATAATGGGTGATTTTTGACTGTGTCAAACTGAACATATTGGCAAGCTGATGGTTGCAACATTTGAATGTTGGCTCCAAATATTCTAAATGTTTACAACTTGGCAAGCCAATAAACACATACATTTTTCTACAGTGAAGACAACAGGTTAACAAAGAAAAACCACAATAACGCAGCATAACTTGTGCACAAGTAAAAAAAAAAAAAAAAATTATCATCTGGAGTGTTCTCACAGACATAACAACTCTATGATAGGCCCTAGTGCAGATATTCTTTTGTACCCTTAACGCTACGTTATACATACTTGAGCAAACACACTATCTCACATTCCCTCTCTTGCTGACGAACTACTCTATAAGACACTCTTATAGAAAACAAATTATTGCATAGTTGATGTCAACAGGTTCATGGGCATTTTCTACAAATGACAGAGATCTAGGTCAGGAAGTACAAGTAATATATTTCCCAGCTTGCCCCCCGCCATAAGAACTTTTCAGAAAAGGCACCTATTTTTGGAGTGTAAAATGATTGAGTAAATATTTGCAGCTAAAATTCAATTCATAAGGAAAATGTATATTGCATAAATAAAGCTAGGCTTCGGTTCACAAGATAGACCCATGACTTACACATATAGTGGAACTTTTTTAATTTGTCCAATTTTACCTAAGCACTGTGTATATGTGCATGCTACGTAATGCGGAGGGGCCCATTTGATCGTCATATTAACTGGGCTCCTACCTTCTTGGGCCTGGTGTACTGCACTGGCTGCACCATTGGAAGTTGCGTCTTTGTACGTAGCCAAGGTGGCAAGAAGTATGCAGTGTCAGTCAACTTTATGACCATTGTGAATCCACCATCCGAGTACTAGTGCACTTCCACCAAGTAATCAGTGTGAACGCACTTGCACTCAAAATAGCAAAGGGAAATACAGAAGTACTCAATTTGAGGCAGTCTGCAGTTCTTTCTAAGAACTGTTTGTTTTTCTGAAGAATCCCAATCCCTGAAAAATAATTTAGGTGAATTGTGTTAGTTTCACTCAAATTCCTAACTAACAATAAAAAGACAGCAAGTGTGAATGGGTGATGTATTATATTTCACCGTCGTTATGTAATCTGTAATGTAATTCACTTAATCAGGTAATGTAAACTGTCCACTCGGTTTATCTTGTATTGGAGTGAGTATTAGAGCTTCTTTTTACAGTTCAATCCACCAGGGATGGCTTGCCAGGGAAGTTTACATTCTGCCCCTCTATCTCTCCCTAGAGGACTGGCCTCATTCTTTTTTTT